>CM064339.1:12039754-12129754 GCA_032595735.1 Pelochelys cantorii | reverse complement strand
GTTAATGATGCAACAGCACTTTGAAAAGAAAAGGATGTATTTGCATTCTAAGCATCATCATTAGTATTTTAGGCTCAATGCATTTATTTTGAGCTGTTAGCATATCATCACCTTTCCAGATGAATAGTATAATCTGTAATTCCTTGTTCATAAAGGGCTATAATCTCTACGCTAGTTAAAAAAAGCTATGCACACTAAGGTTCCTGAGCAGTTATTGTGAACAATCACAATGCCATACTTGCTCTCATAGCTTTACTGATAGTTTTTACATCTTTGCCTTACCTATGTTAACCTTGTGAGTTAAAAAACTCAGACTACAATGGTCAAGACAAAACATTCATGTTTTTATCTCCCATTTTTGGCCAGGGGTAGGGAATATTTAGTTCAGCTGGACCGTCAGCTTTACTTGGAGAGCATTTGAGACCTAAGCAGACAGAATAAATATGCATGTAAAGCATCTGATCCTGTTTAGAAGGTTCTATAGCAAGGCCCTTCTGTATCCTCATAATCTGGCATTGTGACTCTGGCCAAAAGGAAGAGTGGATGATTGTCTGTTAACATGACTCCATTGATTGGATGTGTTGCTTTGTTGCCTCCTTCATCAATTGGCCTCGTTGGTTTATTATCTCCATGACCTCCCTGAGCAATTGCAGCAGAGAACTCAGAGATGGACCTAAATTTGGCACAAATTTATATCTCCGAGGGTGAACTCAATATGCTGCTGAACTAAGTTTGTTACAGTGTATTTCCTTTAATCTTGGGCAATTGTTCCAGGGCAGCTACACTGTCTTTTCCTGGCTACTTATTCACTCTGGTACAATACAATTTAAGTGGGAGAGTTGAGAATGGCTCAACCTGATGATGTCACACTCAGTTCGCATAGCAGTGAACAGGAAGTGATAAGGTGAAAAGTGGATCACACCCACTTTCTGCCCATGGCCAACAAATAAGCAATGCCTGCAACTGAGCCAATGTCTTCCAAGGGGTACATGATATTCCTAAAGGCACTGGAAATTCAAATGTGTGAAAGAGACATAGCAAGGGGAAGTTATACGATGATAATCTGAGAGACACTTTAGAGACCTAACCTGTAAACATATTTTATTTTCAGTTTGTATCCTGAAGTTGTCACAAATAAGACTGTCTACAAGGATTTCAAAATGAGCCTGACAGAGTACTGTTTGACAGACAAATGCATATAGCTAGTAGTAAGTGTAGTGCAGGAGGGAAGAACCGTTTCCATAAAAGGAATAAGGGATCGTGATAAAAGAGAGCCAAGTGCCATGCTGTGAAGCTATGGCTTAGAGAAAAAGAAAGGTGTAAGCAAGCAGCACAGGCACTGATATTGGGCCTGATACTTTTCATAATGTACATATCAATGTAAGTACAACTGATTTCCTTGTCCACCATTGCATCAAATATTTGTGTCCACACTGTCTTTATATTAGTCTTACACAAGTCCCAAGCGTACTATTAATAATAATTATTATTATCTATGAATTCTGGAGGATGATACCATAAATATGGTAATGGAGACTACTAAAGCTGGTGCACCAGTACATGATATACAACTATTAATATTCATTGCTGTTGGGACATACATATACAGGGTATTTTACAATAGTAAGAAATGCACATACCGGTAAATCAGTTCTTGTTGCAAAGAGCTAATAATTGGTGCAATTTTGTGTTTGCTCATATAGGATTTGCAGAAATGTTACAATAGCACTTAGGCTGTATCTAGAGCAGCGGTTTGCAACCTTTTGCAGATGGGGACCCATTTGAACAATTCAGGAAGACTTGGTGGCCCAGGGCAATTCAAAAAATGTGTGAATGGCTCCTTAAGAGCCACCAGGAGAAGCACCTGGCAACCCTTTTGAAATGTAATGGTGACCCATATTTGGGTCCTGACCCATAGGTTGGGAAACCCTGGTCAAGACGATGGATTTTTTGAGAAAAAAGTGTCCTTTTTTTGAAAAAACTTCACCTGCATCTAGACTGCCATCGCGTTCTTTCAAAATTAAATCGAAAGAATGCAGCAGTTTTTTCAAAATCAGTAAACCTACTTTTTCCAGGAAGAACACCTTTTTTTCAAAAAAGCTCTTTCGAAAAAAGGTGTTCTTGAACACAAACAGGGCTTTTTTGAAAGAGAGTGTCCAGATTGCCTGGGTTCTCTCTTTTGAAAAAGCGGATCGCTTTTTCGAAACTCTTGTGGCTGGCTAGACGATCTCTTTCGAAAGATGCTTTTTCGAAAGAGCTCTTTCAAAAAAAAGCCTCTTTTGAAAGAGGCTTGTAGTCTAGACGTACCCTTAGTGTTATAGAATCACAGAATCCTAGGGTTGGAAGAGACCTCAGGAAGTCATCAAGTCCAACCCCCTGCTAAAAGCAGGACCAATCCCCCAACTAGTCCCCCAAATTAGTTTGAGCCCTTGTTGAGCAAGGGACTGTATGCAGATAATTAAGATACAGTCTTTGTTTCATAGAATACTAGAACTGGAAGGGACTTTGAGAGTTCATCAAGTACAGCCCCTGCCCTCACAGCAGAACCAAGCACCATCTAGCTCATCCCTGATAGATGTCTATCCAACCTGCTCTTAAATATCTCCAGTTATGGAGATTCCACAGCCTCCTGAGGCAAAGAATTTACAATCTAAATAGACAGGGCACACAATGGGTGGGAGAAAGAAAATATGGTTTTTGCTATATTTGCGGATGGGGAGCTGAGGGAGAGGAAGATTAAATGATTTGGGCACAAGGAAGTCTGTGGCAGAGAAAGAATGGAAGCCAGATCTCCTAGCTCCAGGACAAATACCTTGCCCATTAGATCAGCTTTTTTCTCTGACTACTGAATTGGTGGGATCTTGGGAAAGGAACTACTTCTGGAGAAATCTAGATAATTAGGTGCAAGGCAGATAACTCGCTCATGAGTTTCAACTTGTAAAAGTTTGAAATCATTGAGTTTATAGTTTAAAATAGTTAGAGCAAATGGGCTTGTCCTAGAGAATACAGGACTTGACTTAGAGAGATCTCATCGTGATGGCAAAGTGTCAGGGAAAAGAACGGTTATTTACCTGTAACTGTTGTTCTTCGAGATGTGTTGCTCATGTCCATTCGAATCAGGTGTGCGCACCGCGTGCACCGCATCTTCCGGAGCGTTTTCTCTAGCGGTACCTGTAGCGCCGGCAGGGCTCCCCCTGGAGTGGTGCCGCCATGGCGGGGCATAAGTACCCCTGCCGGCGCTCCCCCACCTCAGTTCCTTCTTGCCGGACGCTCTGATGAAGGGGAGGTAGGGGGGGAATCAAATGGACGTGAGCAACACATCTCGAAGAACAACAGTTACAGGTAAGTAACTGTTCTTTTCTTCTTCAAGTGGTTGCTCATGTCCATTCGAATCAGGTGACTTCCAAGCCAGCCCCACTTCAAGGAGGAGGGGTCGGAGCACTGAAAGAGAGATGTCCACAAGGGTTGAACAATCCAACAAATTTATTCAACTAATTGAACAGCATAAAACGTAGAAAGTGCAACAGTACAGGAAATGGCATATTTACAAAACAGAGCTGAGGACTGCAGTGCCCATGCTTGCGTCCTCTCTAGACTGCTGTGCCAGCACATAATGCGCCGTAAAGGTATGGACCGACGACCACGTGGCCGCCCTACAGATTTCAGTGATTGGAACCTGCGCCCCAAAAGCTACATAGGATGCCTGCACCCTGGTGGAATGTGCTGTAACCCGGGGCGGGACCTTCCCGGCTAAGGCATAACACTCCCTGATACATCCCGCGACCCAATTGGACAACCTCTGAGTCGATATGGGGAGCCCTTTCATTCTGTCCGCAACAGCAATAAACAATTGTGTGGATTTATGAAAGAGTTTAGTCCTATCGATATAAAAAGCTAGTGCATGCCTAGCATCCAGGGAATGGAGCACTTGCTCCTTAGGGGAGGCATGGGGCTTTGGGAAGAATACCGGGAGATAGATTTGTTGGGACAAATGAAAAGGTGACACCACCTTAGGGAGAAAAGCTGGGTGAGGGTGGAGCCTCACATTAGGATCGGAGAATACCAGGTAGGGCGGATTTATCGTTAAGGCCCTCAGCTCAGAGACCCTGCGAGCCGATGTAATAGCTACAATGAATGCAACCTTCATGGAGAGGTGCTTCAAGGAACACGTGGCCAGCAGTTCAAAAGGGGGCGACACTAGTCTAGATAACATGAGGTTGAGGTCCCAAGCGGGGAGAGGGGGTCTAACCGAGGGATACAACTTATCCAAACCTTTGAGGAACCTTTTGACCACAGGGTCAGAGAATAGAGAAACTCCTGCCGAACCAACATGGAAGGTGGAGAGAGATGCCACATGGACTTTGATAGAGGATGTAGAGAGGCCACTGGACCTAAGATCAAAGAGGTAGTCTAGAATGGACGGGACAGGTGCACAGGACGGGTGCACTCCCCTTCGGGATGCCCAAGACGAGAAGCACCGCCACTTGGCAGCATATGACCATCTGGTAGATGGTTTTCTACTGCTTAGTAGCACCATCTGTACCTCCTGGGAACATTCCCTTTCCGGTTGAGTCAACCATGGATAAACCAGGCCGTTAGGTATAGGGACTGGAGATTCGGGTGAACCATAGTTCCCCCGTCCCACGGTTGGGTCAAGAGATCCCAGACTGGTGGGAGCATTATAGGCTCCTTTGTGAGCATGTCCACCAGTACAGGGAACCAGAATTGCCTGGGCCAATGGGGGGCTATCAGGACGAGTGTGGACCCTAAGGTCCTGACTCTGGTCAAGACCCTGGGAATTAGGGGAAATGGAGGGAAAGCATAAAGTATGCCCGCCGGCCAGGTCACCATCATGGCATCCCCCCAGGAGTGTTCCCCTAGCCCCAGCAGGGAGCAATAATTCAGGCACTTGGTATTGCGTGCCGAGGCAAACAGGTCTAGTAGGGGATAGCCCCACCTGCGGAAGACCTGGAGAAGGACTGAGTCCTTGAGAGACCACTCGTGGGCTCCGAAGGACCTGCTCAGAGCATCGGCCAGCAAATTTTTGCACCCCGGTAGGTACTTTGCCTGCAAAGCTATGTTGTGTTGCACACACAGGTCCCAGAGGCGCAGGGCCTCAAGACAGAAGGGAGGCGACCGGGCACCCCCCTGCCTGTTGATGTAACATACGGCCGCCGTGTTGTCCAGGCGGACTAGAACAGAACGGCGAGAGAGCTTTGACAGGAAGGTCTCGCGCGCTCTCCTGACTGCTCTGAGCTCCCGTACATTTATGTGTAGGGTTTGCTCTGTAGGGGACCAAAGACCCTGGGTCCTGTGGCACCCCAGATGTGCTCCCCAACCCAGGTCCGAGGCATCTGTGACCAGAGTAAGCGAGGGGGGCGGCACGAAGAAGGGGGTCCCGCTGCAGACCACAGACTCCTGGGTCCACCATTGTAACGAAACTATTATCTCCGGGGGCACCATAAGAACCGTGTCCCAGAGGCCCCTGGATTGGTTGAATACCCTCGCCAACCAAGCCTGCAGAGGTCTGAGTCTCATTCGAGCATGGCATACCACGTATGTGCACGCTGCCATGTGCCCCAGCAACCTTGAGCAGACCCGGGCGGTTGTGATAGGGGACCGAGTCAATTTGGAGACCAGCTCCACTATGGCCTGGAACCTGGTCCTGGGGAGAAGAGCCCTCACCAACCTGGCATCCAGGAGGGCACCCATGAATTCGAGGCGTTGAGAGGGGATCAGTGATGACTTTTCCTCATTCAGCATGAGTCCCAGCCTTACGAAGAGGGCCCTTGTGAGGGACACGTGGGCCTCTACTTGTTCGTGAGAGCGACCACGGATTAGCCAGTCGTCCAGGTACGGGAACACGTGTACCCCTTGTTTGCGGAGGAACGCCGCCACGACTGCCATGCATTTTGTAAAAACCCTGGGTGCTGTAGAAAGACCAAACGGAAGCACAAGAAACCGGAAGTGGCACTGGGAGACAATGAAATGGAGGAACCTCCTGTGGCAGGGTCTTATCGCCACATGGAAGTAAGCATCCCTGAGATGGAGAGTAGTGTACCAGTTTCCTAACTGTAGAACCGGAATGACAGAAGCCAGGGTGACCATTCTGAATTTGGACTTCACGACCGCCTTGTTGAGATCCCTTAGGTCCAAGATGGGATGGAACCTGCCCTTGGGTTTGGGAACTATGAAATATCAGGAGTAAAATCCCTTGCCCTCCAGGTGCGATGGAACCCTCTCTACCGCTCCCTTTTGGAGGAGCGCCAGTACCTCCTGGCGGAGGGTGCCTTTGTGAGAGGTGTCCCTGAAAAGGGACGGGGAAGGAGGGTTGGAAGGGGGCGAGCCCAGAAAAGGGATGGTATAGCCACTCCTGACTATGTTTAGAACCCAGGCATCGCTTGTGATAACTGCCCAGGCTTGAGCAAACCGGGATAACCTGGCCCCAAATGGGGGGCCAGGGTGGGAGGCTGGTGCGCCACTCTCTGGGAGCCTGTCAAAATTGCTGTTTTTGTTGTTGGGAGGGACCTTGACCAATCCCACAGGGGTTGTCTCCTCTCGGGCGTCGCCTACGCCCCCTTGAGGATGATGGACCCGCAGCCGCCCCCGTACCCCCACCGGAAGTACGAGGACGGCGTCTCCAGTAATCCCCATGGGGGACCTGGGACTGCGGTCTCCCTCGCTGTCTGTAGGGCAGCTGACGACGCTGAGGAGCCGGTGTGTGGATCCCCAAGGATCAAAGGGTAGACCTCGTGTCCTTGAGGGTATGGAGCCTGGAGTCCATATGCTCCGAGAATAACGCCTTGCCGTCAAAAGGCAGGTCTTGGATAGTAGACTGGACATCAGGAGGTATTCCAGATACTTGTAGCCACGCACCATGGCGCATAACCACACCTGACGCCATGGTGCGGGCTGCAGAGTCGACCGCGTCCAGAGAAGCCTGGAGGGCTGTGCGGGTGATGGTCTTACCCTCGGAGGTCATGGCCAGAAACTCCTGACGGGTCTCGGCAGGGAGCTTATCTTTGAATTTATCCGTGGCCTGCCATGTGTTAAAAGCATAACGACTTAGCATCGCTTGCTGATTCGCGATGCAGAGTTGCACTCCCCCAGTGGCGTACACTTTCCGTCCCATTAAGTCAAGGCACTTGGGCTCCCTAGCTTTCGGGGACGGCCCCGCTTGGGGGAGTTTTTCCCTTTGGGCCGCTGCCTGGACGACCAAGGACACAGGGACAGGCTGGGAATACAAGTGTTTGTGCCCCAACTGGGCAACAAAATAGCACCTCTCGACACCCTTTAGGGTAGGGGTCAGGGTTGCCGGTGTCTGCCACAGGGCATTGGTAATTTTTGCCACCGTCTTGTTAAGTGGTAAAGCCAAGCGGGCGGGCATGTCATCTGAAAGGATATCAATCATAGGGTCTGTATCCTCCACGACTGGCTCCACCGGGACACCCAAGTTGGAAGCCAGACGTCTGAGGAGCTCCTGATGCGCTTGGGTATCCATCGTAGGCAGCGCCGGAGCAGGTTCCCCCAGGGCTTCATCTGGAGACGATGAGGAGGACGATTCCTGTATCGGTGCCGGATCTAGCGCAGGAGCGGTGTGCGGTACTGATTGGACATACGGTACCGGCTGCAGGCATGGTTCAGGCACCGAGGCCTGTGCCTGTGCCACAAGGTCCAACGTAGGCGGCCTCTGGGGGGAAGGAGGAGGTCGCAACAATGACGCCGATGGTTGCATCTGACGATCGGAGGCTACTGACGCCACCAAGGGGGGCACGGGCCCTTGCCATTGGTGGTAAGCCCACGGTGTCCAGAAGGGTCACTGGGGATGAGGTGGCCAAGTCTGTTGCATCTGAGAACGGTCACGTCGATGCCGGGAACGGAACCTATGGTCCGAAGAGGCTCTCGAGGACCCCGACCTGAGGGATGACGCATCGGAATCTGAGGAATAATCGGACTCTGGCCAGGGAGGCGCCGTCGAGGAGTGACCTGTAGCCGACAGAGGGGCAAACCTGGCCATGGACTCGGGCTTGCCAGCATGGGCACAGTAGGGACGTGCCGGTGGTGCCAGTTCCGGTGGTGGTGCAGGTGCCGGTGCCAGTTGAGGCACCGAGGAAGGAGGCTGTTGCGACACCGAGGGGGCAGGGGCATGCTGTGGTACCGGAGGGACCGAATGCTGTTGCAGTACTGGGGGACCCAGTCCCGGTGCCGAAACCATTGTCGGTGCCGAAAGAGGTGCCTGTGGGCCCGGTGCTGGTGCCGGTTGCATCCCTGGCGCTGAGAATGACGGTATCGAAACGAATCCTGAAGATGTCGACATCAGTGTCGGCTGGGGCACCAGCAAGGTCCACATGGTCGGTGCCGGTGCTTGCGACGGTGCCAAGACGGGCGTCGGTGCTAAAGAGCCCAGTGCCGACGCGTGAAGGGACAGTCCCGGAAAAGTAGTGCAAGCCGGTGTCGAAGATGACTACGCTGCAGACGTTGCCACAAGGCTGGGGTGGTACGGCACCGGTGCAGCCAAAAGGGGGCCCGGGAGAGAACCCAATACTGAGTGAGGCTTAGGAGCGGGCGTCGAGAATGTCGTTGATGCTGAGGCAAGCGGTACTGGTCCCACCAGGGACGTTTCCGTCACAAAAGTGGCCTGAGCCTGCTGGTCTTGCCGGTGCCGAGGCAAAGCCAGAGCCGACATGGCCTCTGACGTAGGCGACCTCGACCCTTCCGTCTCAACCGACGACGGAGGGGAGGTGGTGAGATTGATGAGGTCCTGCGCCGCCTCAAAGGTATCCGGCATGGACGGATGGTGCGGGGGCAATTGCCCTGGACTAGAGGGACGTTCCGCCCACTTACGCCGCACCATGGAGGATGTGTGCACCGGTGAGTCGGCACCACGGTGCAGGTCCGGCGTGGTTTTTTGAGACGGGGACCTGCCGCGAGACTTTCTGGACCTCTTCGGTGCCGGAGAGTGAGACCGGTGCCGGGTCTTGGACACCGGGGCCCGGGCCCAAGACAGAGCATCGCGCGTCGACGCCGGTGCACTGTGCACCGCAGGGTGCCCAGCCGGTGCCGGTTGTAAAGCCGTCTCCATGAGGAGGAGTTTCAAGCGAGAGACTCTCTCCCTTTTTGTGTGCGGCTTGAAAGACCTACAGATCTTACAGGCGTCCGTAAGATGGGTCTCGCCCAGACACTTCAGACAGCTGTTGTGTGGGTCTCCTTTGGGCATGAACTTTGTGCAGACAGCGCACGCCTTAAAGCTTTGCTGCCCTGGCATTCCTCACCCCCGAAGGGGGGAAAGAAGAACAAAGAACGAAGTAGACACTAACTACCTAACTAATTGAACTATTTACAATGCTAAGAGAAACGGGAACCATTAACTAAACTAAGAGAGAGACACGCTCCAACGACCCACAGGCGGTAAGAAGGAACTGAGGTGGGGGAGCGCCGGTAGGGGTACTTATGCCCCGCCATGGCGGTGCCACTCCAGGGGCCGCCCTGCCGGCGCTACGGGTACCGCTAGGGAAAACGCTCCAGAAGATGCGGTGCACGCGGTGCGCACACCTGATTCGAATGGACATGAGCAACCACTCGAAGAAGAACCTTCAGAACCATGTGACAGCAAACCAGTATCTTGATATGACAGGACTTTGTTACATGTCCCAAAGTGTTTGTTATGGCAGAAATGGCCACTTAGGGTGCATGTACACTGCACCTGGAGCTCAAAATAAGCTACGCAATTTGAGCCACACAAATTGCGCAGCTTATTTCAAGTTAATTTCAAAATAGCTTATTTTGAAACTTGGGGCTGTCTACACAGCACTCATTTTGAACTAAATCGCTATTCCAAAATGTCCCTTACAGGGACATTGGAATAGCGAGCCCGTTATATTTTGAAATAATGGGCACGCTCAAAAGATGCAGAATAGCTATTTTGGGATATCTCTGTTATTCTGAAATAGCGCTGCAGTGTAGACATAGTCTTATTTAGCAGAGGAAAGGGCAGGGAAGTCCAGGTGCTCCTACGGGTACATCCACAAGGCACTTAAAAATCTATGGCACCAACTCTGAGTGGTGCTCAGGTAGTGGAGCTAAAAACTGCAGTGTCGCTATTTGTGCTTAGGCTGGAGCCAGGGATCTGAGACACATGCCCATAGAGGGGGACTCGGAGACTGGGCCCCAGCCTGAACCCAAACATCTACACTGAAATTTTTAACCCCCCAGCCTGAGCCCCATGAACCCATGGCAGGTGATCTGGGCCAGGTGGTGCCATAGACTGATCTCTTACTGTAATGTAGACCTACCCATGGAAACCAGGATCATATTGATCATCTTGAGTCAACTGATGGCATTATCAATCACCCCACTAAGGGCACCTCTACACTGCACACTTATTTCAAAATAAGCTATTTCAGAGGAAATACTCCGAAGCAGCTTATTTCAAAATAGCGCGACTACACAGCAAATGCCCATCAAAATAGCGCTGAGCTATTTCAGAATAGAACATCCACACTCATTGGACACTGAATCGCATTTAAGGCCACCCAGACGCACTTCAGGCAGGGCATCAGGATAGAACTCACTTCCTGGAGCTGATGCCTGAGGCTATCTGAGGCTCGAGCTTAAAGGGACCTCCCTGGACAGCCGTGTCTCAGGCTCTCCTCCTTTGCCTACCTCACTGAAGGACAGAAAAGCCTTTCCTTTGCCTGCAGTGGTTGCCCTTGTGGACACCTTACCACTCCTGCCATAGAGCCAGACCTGCCGCCGAGCAGTCGATGGCTCTTATATGTCTTGGTGTAGGGGAGCCTGGACTACCCTGTCTTGACAATAAATGGTGATGTCTGTCTTGTACACAGTGCAGCTCTCTAAAAAGCAAAACCCAGGCCTGTCTCAAGTCTGGTGCATGTAAGCACGCAGGCAAAGTCAAGGGAGAAGCTTTGTGAGGCAGGAATGTTTTGAATAACAATGCAGATTAAACTTGGTACGTGAGACCATGTCAAGAACACACAACAAGCAACCTTGTACTGGTATTTCTGTTTCTGATAAGCAAAAATTACAGATGCAGCCATACAACTGTCAACTATGCACATAGCAGCAACATCCTGAGTAGGATGTATTCCAAATAGGGGCATTGGGCATTTTACGTATCCTACACAATTCGTAATCAATTGGTAAATATTATTAGAATGACCAAGTCTCACTTTGCTATAAAATGGGTTTAGTAAGAACAATTGGTGGGAGGGACTGGGCAGGATTGACCCGGAGGTCCTGCTTAATGTAACTAGAAGTAAATAGGCTCTTCACACCAGTGACCCAGTGCATGGTGTTCCAATGCGTCGGAAGAAAAGGAACCACAACCTCCTGCCTGGTACTGTAGGTGGCATACGGGTGAAGTGTAAGTGAACTAGGCTTTATTATTGTATTATAGTAGATCTTCTATTAATTGCTGTCGCATTGCTTTGCACTGTATTAATTGCTTTAGAATCTATAGTATTTAAGGTTTAAATTGTATAGTAATTGTTTTTAAGGCTTGGAAAACCTAAACAACTATGTTAACTGCTTAAAGCTTGCAATAAATAAGGAAGTGGTTAAGTATCCCTGGAGTGTCCTGGTTTCCCTTGGATCTAAAATAAATTGAACCACATGACACTCGGTGCACCTCCTGCTACAGTTTCTGAGGGCTGCCTTCCCGGCCCTGCAGGAACAGGACCCACAGATCATTGTGAGGCAATTCCTCTCCATTCTGCAGGTGCTGTTCATGCCGCTCCCGCCTGCCCTCCCCTGCACATCGTGTGTCGCTGCTTCTGATGACTGGACACCAGCTCTTACTGGTGGGACTGGATTGCCATGGAGCAGTGGGATGACCAGCAGTGGCTCCAGGATTTCTGCATGTGGAAGGACACCTTTCTGGAGCTGTGTGAGTGGCTCACCCCTGCCCTTCAGCGATGGGATACCTATATAAGACCTGCCATCCTCCTCCAGAAGTGGTAGCCATTGCCATCTGGAAGCTACCGATCTGTCAGGAACCAGTTCAGCATGGGAAATTGCCACTGGGGCCTTGGTCATGTAGGTATGGTGCTCTCATGCTATTGTCCCAGGAGGGTGGTGAACTGAACTGTTGGAATGGAGTTCCCCTGGGGAAGGAAGGTGGTGATGGAACCCCCTCCCTGGGAGGTTTTTAAGTCCTGTCTTCACAAAGCCTTTATGGGGAATGGGGCAAGTTGGGATTCCTCCTTATGTGTGGGGGGTGGGTGAAGGGTTGGGCTTGGGGGCCTCCCGAGTGCCCTGGCAACCAGTGAATCTCTGTTTGTTTGTCTCCTTCTACAGGTGGTAAAGGCCATCAACACCATCTTGCTACATAAAGTCATGAACCTGAGCTGGCTTTGCCACCATGAGCTTCCCCAACTCCGGGGGTGGGGAGGGCTAATGATGGCATCCATATCCCCATTCAGGTCTTCAATCACTGGGCATCTGAATACATTAACCGGAAGGGGTACTCTTTGATAGTCCTGCAAGCTCTTATCACCGCAGCCAGTTCACAGACATTTACATCGGGTGGTTGGGCAAGGCACACAACACACATGTCTTTTGAAATTCTATCTTCTTCCAGAAACTGCACCCTGGCACCTTTTTCCCTGACTGCCTTCTCTCTGCTCCCCTGGCTAATGAAGCCCTACACTGGAAACCTGGACCAAAGTAAGGGACACTTCACTGCCAGGCTCAGCAGGGCCTGTATTGTTGTTGAGGGCGCCTTCGGGCATGTCAAGAGGAGGTTCCGTTGCCTCCTCACCTGGCTGGACCTTGGTGAGCAGAACGTCTCCCAGGTGGTGGCAGCGTGTTGTCCTTCACAATATTTGTGAAAACAAGGGGGGGGGGGACATTCCTGCCAGGGTGGGGGGCAGAGGCCAACAGGATCAGCAGGGCCTTTGAGCTGCTGCACATGGCTACCATCCAACAGGCCCATCATGGGGCTGTGCATATCTGTGAGGCCTTGGGAGAGAGTTTCACACAAGGACCCCAGTGACATTCTCCCAGGGACAAGCAGGCATGGGAAAGTGCTGGCCAGACTGGGAGCCTGCAGGTGGGAGGGTGGCTATGGGACGGCTGGGTTTCCCTCCATGCTGCACACATGCTAAGTCCAGCAGTGGTAGCATCCCACAGGGAGAGGGCTTGTATTTCTGACTGCTGGGGGCGTGGGAGAGAGGATGTTGGGGGGAGGTGCGTGTGAGCGACAGATGCTTCTGCACCTCACTGTGCTGACCTCAGGAGTGGATGCTGCCCCAAGAGTGTGGGCATGCCCATGTGCCATGTTCAGCACTCCTGAGTGTGGTTTTGTGTGTGTGTGTGTGTCTCCATGTCCCCAACCTCCTTCTAGTGGTGGCTTGTGGAGGGAGGGTGTTCCACCCCAGTGTTGGAAGTAAGGCAGGCCTCTCCAGGCACTCTTTGAGCAAAAGCACCAGGGTCCTCTGTTGCAGCCTTCTGGGGTTGCGTGCCCTGGACTGGGGCTGCGTGCCCCGGACTGGTGCTCCTGATGCTCCTACATGCACAGGCTGCTGCACAATCCCCAGGCTGAGAAGGCCAAGCAAGGAGCATGCAGCTGTCCCTCGCCACCCGCCTCCTCCACCCATGTGTGTCTAGGACAGTAATGGCTCTCACCTAAGGAGCCTTCCCTAGCCTCGGACGATGCCTGGGAGATATCCTGTGTGCGGGGTGCTGGCTCCTGGGCGAGCATGACCTCCTGGCTGGTAGACATCTCACTGGTGCTGGCCTTGTCCGGCTCCTCTTCCTCCTCCTCCTCCTCACTGGCTGTGCCACATGAGAAGGTGACAATGGGTGTCTCTATCCCTGAGTCCACAATGAGGTGGGGAAGAAGGGACTGACCCTCCCCCTAAGATGTGGTGGAGCTGGGTATAGTATTGGCAGGCCTGTGATGCTGCACCAGAACGGGAGCTGTGCTCCCTGGCCTTGGCATAGGCCTGCCTTAGCTCCTTGACCTTCATGCGCACCTGCTCCTGGGTGTGCATGTGGCTCTTGGTGGCCAGGCTGTTGGCCATCTGGCCGTAGATGTCCGTATTCCTGTGCCTGGTGGGGAGATCCTGGAGATTTGCCTCCTCTCCTCAGACCTTAATGAGGTCCAGGATCTCTGCACCAGATCAGGAAATCACACGCCTCTTCCATCCCTGGGCAGGGTCCTTGGAATTGGCTGCTAGCTCCCTTGCAGCTGTGGAGGGCTCAGTGGAAGCAGTGGGGTCACTCATGGTGTCTGAAAATGCTGATCTGGCAGCTGCTGCGTGGCTCAGGGCTGTCAGGGCCTGCTATAAGCCACAAGCCCTTTCTCCTGTGGCTGCAGCTTTAAGTGCTGCTACAGGGGAAGGGGGACTACAGAGTGTGGCCAGAGTGGCCAGCAGGGCACCTGTGGGAAGGGCTGGAGGCCTCTTATTTCAAAATAACTCCATCTGCCCTGTCTACACACACCCTATTCCAAAATAGCGTTATTCCTCATACAATGAGGGTTACAGAATCTGGAATAAGATGCCCATTATTTTGAAATTATTTTGAAATAATGGGCTTGCTGTGTAGACGTTCGCAAAGTTATTTTGGAATAATGCCCCATTATTGTGATATAACACCGCTGTGTAGACATAGCCTAATAGCCTGGGCAGCAAACTGGGTGGCCTTAGAGGTAGACCATCAAGATGCCCAAGGTTTGAGTATGCCAAACCCCCTCCCTGCCCCTAATCACTTTTTTGTTATTGTGCTTGACAGCTCCTCCCCTCCACCTTTGGGCAGCGAGGGTGTGCTGAAAATATTTTCTGCCTTGGTAGGCAAAACACCTAGGGCTGGTCCTGTCAGCAAAGGAGAAGCTCTGAGTTCAATGGCACTATTCTGTGTCACAGGCTATTAAATACCAGTGTGTCCAAGTGTTTGCAGAATCAGGGCTCATGGTGTAGGGCAGCAGAAATGCATTATAGTCCATTATATGGGGCTCCCTCACAGGAAGACACAAGAAGCCCAGCAAGGCTATTTTGAAAATTACTCTTCTAGTCTACATGCCAACAGTCCCCACAGAAGCACCATCTGATTTATTTTGGCAAATTGATGCAGGTTACATTTAAATTAGTTTTGTCTGGAGGCTAGAGTAATGGAAATGAGAGTCTGGATTCCCCCTTGTCATTACCTCACAGAAACTAACCTTCCCCCTCACCCCCACTCTGTTCTAAAATTTGATTTGTCAATTTCACATGCGTTCATTTTTTTGATTGTATCACGTTGGTATGTATGGTTGTGCCGATTTTCTTCCACATATTGATCTGAGGAAGTGGGTCTGGCCCACGAAAGCTCATCACCTATAAACCATCCTGTTAGTCTTTAAAGTGCTGCATGGTTCTGTCTTTTGGATTCCTGAGTTTTATTCCTGCTTGCTGCTGACCAGGACAGCACCCACACTGAAGCTTCTCAGAAATTCCTCTGCTGTATGTCCAGCAGTTGTGCAGCTTTACGAACTCTGGTGGACGTGTGAGTGTAGATTTTGTTTTATTTATTTATTTTTTATTACCATAAAGTTACTCGAGATCGAAAGTTGTGGAAATGGTGACATGCAGACATTTGCACATTTCCAAAATATGCAAGAGGAATATAGCCCTTTAGATTTCCAGTTGAGACAAAGCAATTCAAGCCTCTGTTTATTTGAGGCATGCAGCCCTAAATAAATAGCAACAAAACAGAGAGTGACACAAACACATGGAGAAAATCTCCGTTTTTCAAACAGAATTACCAAGTTTTTGTATTTCCATTGTGTGGAATGAAGTCTAGAATTTTGACAATATGTCTGATGCCTTCTGTAAAATCTGTTTTAATCAGTGATGACAGTTTGACTTTTTCCAGCTGCTTAGAAGCACTAGACAGTCAAGTATCTCAGTAGGGCATGGGTTGGCATGCTGGGATATATGTAAGCTTTAACTTTCCTCCCACTCATTGACTTACCATGGTATTCAATGAACAAGGGTGGTAGAGAAGCTTTGTGCAGGTTTCATGCCAGCTTGTGCCATCTGTGTTCTTATCCCTGTCTTGTAAAAGTAAAATCTTCACTGTGAGGCTCTATCCAGATGCTGCCAGCTAACATATTCATTCTCAGCAGCAAGCGCGACTTTTATTTAGAAAGTGCCATGTTGCCCTCGAACAATTTGTGCTGCTGCATGCTCTCAGTCAAAAAAATCAAATAAAACAAACAAAGTGCTAATCAGCCTAAAACCAGTAACATCAATTTAAAGAGGGGGCAATATTTCAGGACAAATATGAGTTAAAAGGGAAATATATGTAAAAACGGCAACTGCAACACCTTTTAAAAAATGAGGAGGGATGGGAGTAGATCATGAAGGGAGCAAGTTCTGTGGCCAACAAAGTGAAGGCTCTGTCTCTGCAGACATAAGACCTATTCTAAAATCCCTGGATAGTGCCAGAGGTCAAGACACCCATCCTTACGAGAGCTCCTATCTTAGGTAGGGCATAATCCAAAGCCCACTGAAATGGATCTGATCTCTAGTCCAGAGCATATTGCACAACAGCTATTAGCTCCTCACAGCACCGACTACATACTCACGTGGATAGCTGATGGGGTCAGGTAATTTGTTACTCATTTACAAGCCTTTCTCTTCCTGCATTGTATTCAAGCCTCTTCTCACCTACTAATCTATTTATCTACTTACAGGGCCCCCTCATTATCACAGTACATGGGCACAGTCTTTAATGCACTCGGAAGCAGGGAAGGGCTGATGGAAAACTGAGGCATGGAGTGACATGGCCTGGTCACACAGGTCACCCAACTTCTAGACCCTCACCCTAACCACTGGATCATACTCTTGTGCCCAATGACATCACCACTCCCATTTCTTGTTGTTGCCTCTTGTTCTCACTATGCTCTCCTTAGTCCTTTGGCTTTACTACTCCCATCATTTCCTTCTGTTTCTTTGTTTCACACCTTCTGTCATGTTTTCCTTGAACTTTTTACTAGCTCATTCTCTCGTTTCAATATTTCTTAGCTTGTAAGTTCTTTGGTGGGTAGGGAACATGACTTAGTCTATAGTGGGGCATGTCAATGCACAGCACTCCCTGGGTTTTTAAAAAAAAAAATAAAGAGTTCGAATAAATTCGTCTGATTATCAAAACCCCAGGAGCTCAGGACTGTGCACATACAATTAATGGCATGGATCTACTTTGCTATACAGTTATTACAACACATGGAAACTCCCATTTTGCATCTTGATATAGTCAGCAGGACATTTAACTTGACACCTGCTTACACAAATACCTAGTGGCACGTGCTATTTCATGCACAACTTCACATGTGCAATTGCACATTGTTGGGGCTCCTGAAATGTAAAAAAAAGGGGGACCTAAATTAATAGCTGTTGGTTTATTTTTAAATTTCAGAATTTTGTTATCAGATCACTCGGCTGTGAGGTACAAACATTGTTTTCATATAGACTTCTTGAATAGTTTTTACAAGCCTCAACCCAATCTCTATTTTTGCATCTGCAAGGTGGTAATTGGATGTATAAATGGTAACACTATATTAATTATTTATAGTAGCCATTAAATTGGGAGAGCAATTATTGCGCCTGCAGAAATAGAACCCATTTTTAAAATTCAGGCCCATTATATTTACTTATATTGTTTTTCCTCGCGTTTTCTTTAAAAATGAACTAGTTTTATGCAACAGAATGCATGAGAAACATGACATTTAGATTAAAGAGACCGATCCAATCACAACGTCAATGACTTATTTACAAATGTTTTCTCAGTCATGTTGCTTTTCTTTAATTTCTACAGGATATCCTTTTTCCTTCAAAGTCTCCAGAAATTACAACACATGCCGCTTTTATGGGGCCATTTGTTAGGAGACTGACAAGGTAAATTAGTCAAATAAATGCTGCTAAGCACATACGGTACCTGTTATTTAAGGTGCTTAGTTTGCATGCAAATGTTCTTTTTTTAACAGATAATCACTCTTTGAAAGCATTTGTTATATAAATCTACCTCTGTTAAAATAATGAGTAATCTGTTCCAAAATCTTATGGATGCTTTGCATAGTACAAGATGATATTTGGTTTTAGAAGGAATAATCCATCATTGTTTTTTTAATTTGAATGACAGTCCTGTACCAAGAAATAACATGGAAAGTATTTTTGAAAGAATACTCCAAACCCTTGATTTGAAAATATTGATTCTGGTGATAATTATCACAGATTTAGCTCCTTTGGCTTTTGATGAATCATTAAACATGTCCCTTAACTCATAAATCCATCTGTTAATGAAATCTGCAAGCGTGAACTTTGGGGCTGTGTGTGTTTTTAAATGTGGTTGCAGCAGCGTTAGAACTCCTGGAATCCCAAGGGTTCTAAAGATGATTAATGATAACAAAGCTTTCCCCATTGTGTTAGCAGATAGGAAGGAAGCAAGAGTACTCTACAAAGAGAGTGCATAGAATCTGAGTGCTGAAGTTCATCGGGAATGAAGTTTTAACCCTTAAAACAGTAGTCAAAGTTTTTATGTAGATGACAATCAGATTAAATTATTTTTCATCATCTTCATAAATCATTATTCATTAACATTTATCCACAAAGTTCAGTCATATCCAGGAGGAAGTCACTGTACTGAGACTTTGAAATATTTGCAAATTATTTGGACTGCTTGGACCCCTATAATCATATATCCTGGACAACTAGGCATTTCCCCATCCATTCAGTTTAGCTTTTGAAATGTGTTTGTGATTTGTGCAAATGGTTTTCCTCATAGGCAGCATTACCAACCTGATTATATAGGTTTAAAAAAAACTCTCATAGCAAGATTCTATTTCTTTTTCAACATAAGTTTTGACACTGACCTGCTAAACTATGTCATTTAGTATTTTTCCCCCTTACAAAGCAAAGGAAAATTGAATATTTCCTAACAAGAGAGACTATGGCAAGAGGGATTATGGCAACATTTTTCCATATAAGAAGCCTATAATCTGCAGGGGCCAGTTTATGCCCTTGAGATCTGTGCATTTAGACAAGAATCTCAGCCCCTGCTTGAGTGTTTGTTTCTCAACCCTGCTTCTGCTACCTACATTATACATGTACCTTTGGGAGGGGTTCCATGAGATCCAGGGCCTGAAGGAACTATAAGGTGGTGCTGGGTTTGGCTGTGAATGAAGAGAAGGGCCCTGAAGAAGTTACAATGAAAAACTAATGTAGTTCCTTTCATGAACCCGGTATCCCAGTGGAAGCCATGACTAGAACGGAGTCCTAGCTGCTGTGGGAGTTCAAGACCTCTGCATAGATGACCACGATCTTCTGTGGATTCAGAAGGATCTTGAAGATTTGGGTGCAGAATTTCCATAGAGGTGGCGAACAAACACTACTCTCCATGTTACAAAGGAATTTTCATGAGAAGATCTTTGAGGAGATTTCCTCACAAAAAGCCCACTCCTGAGATTATTCATTTTAGGGGAGAGAATCTGGCCCCAGCCTTTTAGATTGCTGTATAATACTGTCCCCTTCCACCAGAAAGAACAGCCTTCAGTGAAACCTTATCATTAGAGTTGGTTAAAAAACTTCAATGTGTGTGCGCTTTTCCGCTGAAAAATTTTGAAAGTAGACATATTTCAGTCAGTTCTACAGTAGGTTGAAAAATGGGATGAATATTTTGAAAAAAAAAAGTCAAACTTAAAGTTTCAGTTTTTTTCATTAATCTTGCCTAATATTTTATGGTATTAAGTAGCCCACTCATCACCCCTTTCTTATATATCCAAATAAAATTCATATTTTCAGGGCACCCAAAATCTCATTTCCCAAAGGGCCATTTAATACTATCTTCTAGATTTATTGTGAATACGTTGGAATAGCCTTAGGACTCACAGTGAACTTTTTCTACATTCACTGCATGTATTATTATCTGTTTATCTTACTGCAGTAGTTCTCAAAGTGTGGTCTGCAGACCACTAGTGTTCGACTGTCTTGTAGGTGGGCTGTGGGCTTGGGACTCAGCTCCCTGCTTCCCCAGCAGCGGGGAGCCTGTGCTGACTCTCCAGTTGTGCACCCCTCTGCAAGATTGGAACACCAGCTTCCCACTGCAGGGGTGAGGAGGAGCCCCGAGCCTCCTGGGCTAAATCTGTTTCATGGGGGCAGGAAGCAGCTCCGAGCGCTACCATTTGGAATGGAGGAGCAGGAAACTGCTTGGCTGGAGACTTTCCCCTCTGCTCCCATTTGCCGGAATCCTAGCCAATGGGAGCAGCAGGGGGGAGCAAGGAGCTAGGTAAGTGACCCCATCCGTCTCCCATCCAGACCCTGCACCCCCAGCCCACTCCTGCACCCTCCCTCACACCCAGACCCCTCCCAGCCAGCTTCTGCACTATTTCCCGCTGAGGCCTTGCACCCCTACCTCCTCCTGCACCCATTTAGTCATCATAAGTGGTTGGCTGGTTGTTTATGGAAAGGTTTGCATTGAGCGGCATGGGCTGTGGGCCAAAAAGTTTGAGAACCACTGTCCTACTGGCACAGAGTTAGAAGAGAATTAACAAACTAACTGATACCCAGAGAAAAATTGTTGGAATTATGATATCAGATATTTTCCTTCCTATCTTCTCCTTTCACGTTCATCTCTCTAACTTCTCTTCTTTTAATCCATTTCTCCCCTCCACTTTACACTTTTGTAGTCTGTCTAGTTAGAGGAGATACAAGCACAAAAATGCACTGAAATTCAGCCAGGGATGAAGAGAATTCACAGATATTCAGAGCACAAATAAGGTTAGTCTACATATAAATTGACGGAGTCAAGTATTTGGAGGATAAATGTATTTTGCATGGAGATACTATATCATTCAGTTATTTTTTAAAATATGGCATAATAATGAGTATTTTGTATTTCTGTAGTGCCTGCTATTAGGTTCTCAAAGCGCTACACAATTATAAAATTAGTTTCTGAGCGTTCCTGTGAAATACAATTCAAGAAGGGGTAAGCTTAGCTAGTGCAAATCATATATTTTTTGGGTCTATTCTGGAGGGTTTTCCAGATACTCCAGTTGCTACTTATGACTGAATCCTAGTTATAGCCAAGTTCATAATCTTATAGTGCTCGCAACCTCAAATTCCAGATGTGAGTGACATCCATACCATTTACACTGGGTAAAAGGGCCAGAATGGTATAAAGGGGCCCTAATGGCCCCACTTCTGTCCAGGGGAGAATTCCCTGGCACAAGTACTATGGAAGACAGTTATAAGGCCCAGCAGAGAATCTCACCCCAGATACCGAATACCTTTGCTAAGCAAATGTGGGTAACGCTGGTAGGCTACTGAACAGTTCTTTGGAGTTCTCCAGTCAGTTTATACTGTGTTTTCTTCCCTGTTCTAGAAGGACAGAGAATACTCTATTTTTTAATTTAAATTATACAAATTTTTACACGAGTGGAAATAAAAAACTTAAACCCAAATATTTTAACTTAACCTAGCTATATACAGCAGTTGTTATAATTAAAATATCCATAAAATCCATTATATTTTTCCTAAACAAAAGTGCTCTGCAACTCTACCAATGATGCTGAAATGTGTATATTAGACCTGAACAGCCAGAGATTTTACAGTAACCAATACGCTATGAAAGCAGTTCCCACTCCCCAGCCAAAAAAACCTCCAACCCACAAAAAATCCTCCACATAAATAAATATTCCACTTCAATAATTTATAAATTACTTTGGTTTAAAAAATGAAACCTGCCAGGCAGCTTGACGGCAACTGGTCTATCTTTTTCTGTCTTTCTTTTTTTTTTTTTAAATGTGAGAATATTGAAACAGCTGAGACTGGTTTTGTGTAGGGATAATGGTTGGGTAGGAAACCTCCAAGGAAAACTGAAGTGCTGAATTAAAACCACTCGATGGTAATTAGTGGGAGTACTTTTACCTCTGAGTCAGTGGTGAACCAATGCCCCAGCCTACTGGTAGGGGGCATGATAGGGAGAAGATGCAGTCTTTTCAATCAAGTCTGAGGCCATTTGTGCTGGCACTTTGTGCAAGAGTAGGGATATCAATTCTGGAATGTGGCCCAAAGTCTAACTGAGAAATTAGTTTACATTCTTTCTGATTAAATTTTCCCCTCTATTTTCATTTTTCTGCCCTAAACTGGTATGTTATGTTGCTGTGTCCTGTTAAATGTCTCCTGTCCTTGCCCTGGAGATGCTGGCTTTTGTGGTTGGTGAACAGATCCATGTTTATATACTTTTCTAATGCCTGGGGAGCACTTTGGCATCTCTTGATAAATGTTGGTCATTATATTAAACCCTGAAAAAATCCCTTCTGTACATTTAGATAAACTACTTTTTCTGCAAAGGTTTAGTTAAATACTTCATATGAAATACTGTGTATATTATTTAAGGATTTGCCAGCAGGTGCACGATAATTCCCAAATATTGGGATTTTATACTACAGCTCTTTTTGTTCAGCTAAACATTTGCCCATGTTGTCACACCTGAGGCAAAGGGTATAGAAAATTGTAAAACATTCAGGTTACTGACACTTTCTTCTTACATCCTTTAGACCCATGGTGTCCATCCAGTTCTGAAGTAGTAGCTGCTATAGCAAACTAGCCACAATCAACCGGCCAAATAGCCACATGTGGCTAGCGGCTAGCATGTTGGACACCACAGCTTTAGACCTTACTTCTGCTACACTTACTAAACTACAGCTGAGCATCAGGTATCAGTTCCAGGTAATGACTCTTGTATTAGTTCATTTGAATCCAGTTTTGACTGGTAGTAAACAAAAATTGGTACCATGTAATGGATGTTTGGTAGAGAACATAAAACAAGATGGTGGTTTCAGACAAGGGGTCAAGATCACTGGGGAAATATCATTGTAGTAGATACTTTTGTTGGCCAACCTGGCAGGGAGATCTAGTTTGTCCCCTGCCCGCCCACCTTTTTGAAGTGCATTCTTTCCGCGTACGGTTGAGAATGAAACATCATTATGCGCAAGATTGTTTTGCCGCTGTTCATGTTGCTTCTGTTCTCTGCATAGATTCAATTCTAATGTTGTCAAGTGTAGACTTATTTAATATTTTTTAACAAGGAGTTAGTCTTGGAAAAGTTTGGAAATAGCAGTTGAGGATGTGTAGTAGTTCATTTTTCAAAATGACTTTTGGTGTATTGCATTAGCAATATTACCAGACTCAAGTAAATTTGATTCATTTATGTATTTATTATACATGAATCCATCACTGAAGGACTATACATTTTCATCCTCCCTTCTTATTTCCCTCACCACAGAATGTGTTAAAATAAGAGCTAATTGGAAAGATTCTGTAGACATATTTTGTTGATGAAAAACTGCTTTTTGACTAAATGGAAAGTTTTGCAGACTAAAATGGAGTTTTCATCTAAAAGTTTGGGTCTTCATCAGAAAAACTGGAAATAGAAATCTGTTTTTTAAAATGGAAACTAGGAAAATGTAGGTGGAAATAAAAAAAATCATCACAAAAAATTGCAGGAGGAGAGAAAAAAATTCCCAACAAGATCTAGTTAAAACCCACCAAAACATGAAAATTCAACCTGAGCCCCACAGTATAGCTCTATATTTGGTGGTAAATCTTACACGTACAGAAATACTTGGGAACGATAGGGTAAGATGAGAATGACAATGCAACTGGAACACAAAATTTCCTGGCAAATAGAATCTCTTATACCATGAAACAAAAATGTCTTAATAGTTATGTAGTCCTGTAGCTAGATCAGTGTTTCTCAAAGTGGTCCATGAAACCACTTTGATAAATCTGTTAACTGGCCATACTGGTTTGTTTATTTACCAGCACCGTGGCTGCAGAGACTTGCGGCTCCTATTGGCTCCAGTTTATGCTCTCAGGCTATGGCTACACTGCTGGTTTTTTGCGGAAGAGGATATGCAAATTGCACTCGCATTTGCATATCTTCTTTCAATTCTTTTTGAGGAAGAGGTTTTGCCAATAAAGAACCCTGTGTAGACGGGACCATTTGTCGGAAAAACCCCTTTTTTACAAAATCCTGTAAACCTCGATTTTTGAGGAATAAAGGATCTTGCAAAAGAGGGTTTTTTTTCTGACAAATGGCCCTGTCTACACGGGGCTTTTTATGGGCAAAACCTCTTTCGCAAAACGAATTGGAAGAAGATATGCAAATGTGAGCGCGATTTGCATATCCTCTTCTACAAAAAAACAGCAGTGTAACTGTAGCCCCACAAAAGGCAGCCTCAGATAGTGCCCATACTCTTCACCTTCACCAGATGCTGGATACCTGGAAAGGCCCTCTTTTCACTCGGTATACCTTGACCAATATAATGTATTGCTTGTGCTTACTTCTAAAATGAGAGTATAACTGGGGCTCTGTGAAACTGCAGCAAAATTTGACATATTTTACATTTGTTTTAATTTTTGTGTGTGTGACTGATCCAGTTTCACCCCCAGATCTGTGATAAGCTGAGAATTTCCCTCCTTTTCCATCAAATATGGTTTTACTTCTAAGCAAACTAAGATAGACAATTAAAAAAAACAACAACAGAAATGTCTCTACAATTTTAACATGACAGATTTCAAAATTTAGTTCTGCTGAAGAGCAGTTTTAATATGGAAATACTCAAAATATTAATGTGTTGTATGCATCGGGGCAAGATCCGCCATTTTGTAGTGCTGAGGCTGCAACATGGCCTGGAACAAAAGTAAGAGAAAAAAAAAAGTTTTATGTTCATGATCCTATTGAAACGGACTTCTTTTTTTCCACCACTGCTGGATTGCCGATAAGTATGGTTTAACACAGACTTGGGGAGTGAAAATTGAAAATGAGGGCATTCTTCATTTGAAAAAAGGGGAGGAGTAGGACATGGTGTCTTATCTGGTTATATCTATGCCTAGTGAAAATCCTAGTGAAAATAGGCTGTTATAATAACATAAGCTAACAGGTAGATATAAACCACAGCCTCCCCTATTGTATTTAACTCAACCTGCTAATTTTGTTAAAAATAAAACTTCCTCGTCTTCACTAGAATTTTAACCTGAGCTAGAGGATTCCCCATTTTGTATTTTGTTTTTCTTCAGTGAGGACTTGCCCAAAGTGTGAAATCCTAAACTGCCATTAACTTCCTCAGGATTTCTCCCAAATGTTCTTCTGCTGGCTGGGACTGCCTGTCACCAGCACTAGGGCTCTGGTTTAATTAACCACTGTTTCATAGTATGTCACACTCATTCCTTTGGATATCCCTGATGTTACAATATTTTAGATCCTGATTTAGCAATATACATAAGCTTGTGCTTAACTTTTAGGCAGATAAATTGTCAGTCAGTGTCAAGGGGCTTACTCTCCTGTTTAAAGCTAGGCATGGATTTAAAATACCTCTATGAACTTGGGCTTTAGTTTTTTTAGACACATACCATGTGAGATGCGTCTTCCCCCCATAAAAGTGGTAGCTCCAGGAGTACAACATGTAAGAGAAGTTGAACCAAGAGTTATCATACATAGAGTTCAGTACTAACCCGCTATGCCCACAAATGTCACAAAGTAGCAGTTCATCAGCCAACGACGTGTCTTAACTAAAGTAAATAAAAATTCAAAGATATTAGAATGTGGCCATCTTAAAAGTTTGTATTGGGATTCTTTTCCTGGAGATCTTTTGTATTTTTGAATTTCCTTTCTTTTACTGATTTTTTTAAAAAATGTTGCCATGGTGGTTTCTCATGTTCTACTGTTGCTGCTGTCTCATAAAACTCTCCACAAGTCTCAAGGGAAACATTAAGGTCACAATGGTAAAAGAAAGCTTTATGGCAAGGTCGGCAAGCACTTCTAATGACTAGATTTTTTTTAAAGGCCATTTCTCTCTTCTATTGGTCCTATAAGCTAAAATAAGACTTGGGATAATTTAAAGTACCACTCCCTGCCTTCAAGTCATTCAGAGTGCTGTAACGTGATATATAAAACATTAAAATCACAAAAGTAGCCTCTTCCAAAAGAGAATTAGGGAGTACAGAAACCTTGTCTAAACAAAAAAAGTTACAGTACTTTGACTAAATTAATGTAATTATCTCCTAGTGTGGATGTAGGTATAAGTATTAATGGGCCGAATTATCTCTCCCAGGGTATGTCTACAGTACAGAGTTATTTTCGGAAAAATGGCTGTTTTTCCGAAAAAACTTGATTTATGTCCACACTGCAATCATGTTCTTTTGAAAAAAAATCAAGAGAACAGAGGGGTTTTTCTGACATTGGTAAACCTCTTTCTATGAGGAAGAAGCACTTTTCCGAAAGAGCTCTTTTGGAAAACGGTGTCTGTGAACGGGGAAGAGAGAGTTCTTTCGAAAGAAGAGGAAAGAGAAAACAGCGCATGTGTCCTGGTGGCCACTCCGTCCATAGTAATCACAGCTTAAATGCTAGATAGCTAGTGTGGGTACTATCTTTCGAAAAAAGCAGATCACGTTGATGCATTTTTGTATGTGGATGCTGTCTTTTGGAAGAAGTTTTTTTGGAAGATCTCTTCCGGAAAAGCTTCTTCCAAAGGAAGCCTGCAGTCTAGACATAGCCCCATTCTCTGGCCACTACAGTGACTGCTTACATGCAAAAATAATATTGGGAAAGCCTGTGTATATTTTTAGTCTAATTCAGGAACTGGCAATCAAGAGGAGACCAGCAAAATGTGTACCCCCAGCTTTCAGCACAGCACCAGTAGTTGTTTCCTTCTATAATCTGGCATACCTACTTAGAAATAGACGTGTCCCTTGTGTTCTCCATGACTGTGGCTCCATCTTGTTAAAACACAGCTACTGTTATCACTGCAAGGTTGTGTTGTCATTGACTCTGCGAATTTGTACTTGTTAGCTAGGAGAACAAACAAAATCCAGCTGTTGATTGATAGCTGGCAAATAAAGAATAAAAACTGACATCTCCTTGGTTTAAAGGTCTATTACAGAGATGTTTCCTTCCCCACAACTATTGCCATCTTAAGTACTGTGTGGCTAGAACTATGCTCATAGGTAATGGTTTTTAGTAAGAACTTTTACAAGCTACCAGTGTGGAATGGGCAATTCTGTGATATTACCTCCTTTCAAAATAGCATGTCCAAAAATGAGCAAAAATCTGGTGGTTGATGTACTTTTTAGGTTATGATGATGAGCAATACTTAAAGCAGCAATGGGCAACCTAGGCTAGTGAGTGGGCCTCATGAATGGTCCTTCGTCATCTCAGTGGCCTGCAAGATTGTCATAACCAGGATGGTCTCCTAAGATAGGGTTGTTTTGCTAACATTGCTTGCATGCCTAGAATTTGTGGGGTGCACCGACTGAACTGTGGCAGTTTTTTGGTTGGATGTGGAGGGAGTGTGTACAATCAGCACACACCTTAATTCACATGTCCTTGCTTTACATGTATGTCACTTTAATAATACTGGTAGGAAAAACACACTACCTGTACAGAAACCAGTGGAATCTGGCAACCATGCATATGGGCAACAGTTAACAAAATGTCTCTCAGGCTACAGATAATAGCATGATAGGCTGCATGAGGCCCACGGGCTGCAGATCGCCTCCCACTGACTTAAAGGCATCTGGACTGGTGCATGCATATATGTCTGATAGATGACTGAAATGTACATACATATGGTAGACCAAGGACTGCTCCTTCTCGCATTGAAATCAATTTAAATTTTAATTGACAAGAGAAAGAGAAATTTAAAAATGGGCTGCACATTTTTAAAAGGTGGTCTCAACCTGGCCTCCTATTTTTCAGATGGAAATTTCATCATCCATCTGCCAGATTTTTGGGTGAAATCATGGAGGTATAGATGGTTAAATGCTGTGTTTAACCCCGCAATGAGTTGTGTCCGCAAAATGAGAGACTGATTTAAAAAAACTAGATCCTTTACATTAAAGTTTATTTTTAAAAATAGTGCCTTTTTATAAAGAGAATGTTTTGATTTGGATCATGAAAAGCAGAGTAAAAACAGCGGTTCCCTATAAAGAGAATAGCTGATCTGTGAATGGTAAAAGTTAAAAACTTATCAGAGTACAAGAAGTACAACTTTGACTAGTCTTATCAGTCATTAATTATATCTTGTGGAGATCATCTATGAAGAATATTACATTTTATGGAACAGGGAAACCAGTCACTAACTTTGTATTGGTTAAGAATTACACTCCAATAAGAATATAGTGATGAAATGAGATAAATTAATTATTCTATGTTGGGTCTTACAAGGTTAATATGTTTAGTATATTTGTTTCTCATCTTTGTACACATACACTGAAATGTGAAAATATAGCTCCATAAATGTTTACAGTAACTACGAACATCTATGCTAGGTGTATACTTAACCACAAATTGCTATGGACGCAGAGACTGTGCATGAGCATACATCAAACCAAATATCTATCTGTGCTCTAATGTATTCCCCCACATGGCCATATCCAATACATGAACTTATTATTCCATTAGTACCCAAACCACAACCATTTCCAATATCCAGCTGTGAAAATGCAAATAGCTACATACTTTGTTTTATTAAGGATCGACCATTGGGGGTCATTGGTTAAAGGCTGAACATCATTAGAGGGATTAAACAAACAAACAAACAGCTGTTGTCATGTATCTTGAAAAGCTTCTGTTGTATCAATGCAATTTTTATCTATGGTGATGATGTTGTCATGGGAACATATTCAGAGGGGAATTAAATGATGTCAGGAAAAGTGTAAATGATGCAAACAAAACTCATTTGAAATGTTAATCACCACCCTCTTCCCACCTCAAAGTACAGTTCAATTTGATCTGATTTCAGAGGGAGGGGAAAATATGACACTTTTGTCTAATAAGAAGTAGCTTACATTGTTGTACCAAAGTGAATATGAGTCAGTGAGTTAATCTGCATTGGCAGCATTTGCACTGGGGACCATCTGCAGCCCTGTTTGTCTGAGCATCAGTAATATTCCTCTGTGAATATCTCATCTTGATGGTCAGGGGAGGCAGCAGCCTCTTTAAAGAGTTCCATAAATGCTTATAATTGCTGCATTAAAGTTCAGTTTATTATTTTCTCCAGGTGCAGGTATGTGGATGATATGAAACCCCACTGCATTTACATACAAATTGAAGATTTTTATTAATCAGCCCAGTAACAGGAATCAAACGGCAACACTCCATCAGGTCCTTAAATACATTTGGTGACATTTTTACCATGCATTAGCATGATAGGGCAAGCAGAATATAATGTACCAATGATTGCTTTTCCATTGAAAGCACAAACGGTTTCATTTTTCCTGTCATCTCAAATAAGTGTTAAAGAGGGTTTGGAGGCTATTGTGTACGTTCCGTATGCTAGGGACTTACAAACACTGATGGCCACATTAAATAACCATTAGTGGCTCGGCTTAGATCATTGCAACATCCCTCCTCTTCAGAATTTATTCTTTGATTTAAAGTGAAAGCAATCTGTGACTGCTTTCATAAAGTCCTTCGGCTCCCTCCATTTTTTCCCCCTCAAACAAAATGCATTACAACAGTAATTTTATGACTGTTAAGATAACTGCGGTTAACAAGCACTTAATTAAAATGTACAATAAATAGCAGGCTGCGGTCTTATCTCCTCTCATGAGCTCCCAGCAGCCTGAGACTCCAATGCACAGCCCTGCTGTTCCTTGGCTTGTTTGCAGATTAATTGCTTTTCTGTCTGGCAAAAGCCGCTTCTCCTTCAGCCAGATCGTAAATGACCAGATAGGGACTTTATCAATCAAGCTACTACTTTCTGTGATCACTTCCATTCAAC
Organism: Pelochelys cantorii; assembly: GCA_032595735.1. Taxonomy (NCBI): domain Eukaryota; kingdom Metazoa; phylum Chordata; order Testudines; family Trionychidae; genus Pelochelys; species Pelochelys cantorii. Next base: position 12,099,972 of record CM064339.1, on the reverse strand, counting down.
ACCTTCTGAATTTCGCATTGAGAGGAACAGAAGTTATAGAGATAGGATTTAACATCTTAGTTTTGTGTGCAAGGAATTTACGATAGTCCTGTCACCATTTGACACTGTTAATCTTTACATACAATACCCTTGGAGCAAGGCTGTTTTTTTGTTCCTGCACTGGAACTATCCCTTGTAAGGGCTGTGAAGAATACATATGAAACACAGCCGAGATGCTCCCCATAGCACAAGGTTACATCTATTTCATGGTCTGAATGCACTTGCTGATGTGCCTCAGCATCTCTCTCTAACTGTGGATCCCAATCATTTTCTACAGCTAACTGCTGGTTCAATTAATACCGCCTTTTATTGGGTGTGTTCATCATTTGCATTGGGGTGGCCTTCTCGCAGTCATAATCAGGGCCCCATTGTGCTAGGTGCTGTACACATGTAATGAAAAGCCCATCCCTGTCCCAAAGAGGCTTTGTAAAATCTAAATTAACAATTTAATTTAGGTTTTATGGGAGGTGAAGTAACTGACTTAGATTTGGAAAGTGCAATGATTTGCAGACAGATTGACTTCTGAACTAAATAATACCATAGTCAAAATACTAATTATAATATATCATTGTTCGTTACCAAGAATACGTGTGACTTACCAATGTAAACACAAACTTATCATGTACATCCAAATGTAAACCATTTTTTGAAAGGGATTTCTGAAACTTCAGTAAGGTATGCTGTCTTCATATTACCTGCTCAGACTATAAACAAATCTCTCACATTTATCTCACAGGCTAAGCATAGGGAATGGCTTCCATTTGGAGTTTTAAACACGCATGGTGTCGTAATTTTGAAAACAATGCTGTATTAGCACCAAGGTTGGTTCCTGAATACATATGTAGCTTCAGTGTTACACATAATTTGTGTAGTTGCTTCAGTGTCATCACTAAGGTTAATTTCTTGCCTCCTCTCTTCTCTACCAACCAACCAACCAAAAAATAGCCCACAACACACCGTTTGAAGGCAACAACACAGAGATCATGTACACTTCTCCCCACCCCCTCACTAACAAAGCCTGAGGACTTTTCTCAAGAAAAATCTTATGCTTAAGAAAAACAGCATGCAGGCCTCTCCCTAACAACAGTGTAAATTTATGTTAACAACCCCTATGGCCTTTTGCAGCAACCTTGCAAAAGATCTTTTCCCATCTGATATCCTCTGAGATGTTTGGTCAGAGCCTCATTCTCAAAACACATCGCGTAGAGCTAATTATAAGCAAATTAAAAGGCAAGAAGTACTTAGCAGGACAAACCAGCCAGCTCCATCAGCAGCCTGACTCTGAAACAGCCCCAGAGTAGATCCACAAAGACTTTGGCAGATGCATAGTGTTCAGATGCATATGAGTGATGTGCACGTATCCACTGAAGAATAAACCCCAAGATGATGGATACATGATTCAAGTGCAGAAATGAAGGCTGCCATAGACAAAAGATTGCCTGAGAGATCCCAAAGCTGCTCAAGGAGAACATACTCCAGAGCATGGCATCTTCTAAGCTATTTGTCATGGTCACAACATGGCAACTGCCTAAATAAGCAAACAAACAAGCAAGCACACAAGATAAAGATAAAAATAATCATCTAACACAAGAGCATACAATCCTCTCAATATAGTGAAATGAGATACATGCTGAATAGGTAAGTAAAGCCAATGCTGAATAGTCCCAATGTATCATGTGTATGCATGGACATATGCTGCTGTAATGTGGTTATGACAGAGAAATATTATTATCAAGGCGGGGATAGAGTAGATTCAGAATAGGGTTTGCATTGCATACCTGTAACAATCCTATTCACAAAACGTTTATTTTAAAGATGGAGGCATACAACAGAAATACCACAATATTTGTATGTTTGACATTTTTCTTAATTAAATGCAAGCCAATTCTGAACTAGGCCTATCAGCAATTGCTTAAGACCTTATATTCTCCTTAACACCTAAGAATGTCAAATTCTGACTTATTGGGACTTTCTGCCATCTATTTACATTTCTGTGGAGACAGAAATTGCATACCTGCTGTCCATGGAAAGACTTATGCTTAAATTTAAGTCTGCGCTATCTGACTCCAGGCTCAACAAGTGTTTCTATATCATGGCACGTAGCATTGCACTATCTATACTATGCTGTATATTTTATTTTAAATAGGATTTACAAAGTGATTTTGAAGCAACACCGATAAAAGAGTTACATATTTCCAGCACTGCCTATGTTAATTGAGCCTTGCAAGAGTCTATTCACCCATTCAGCTGGTGGAGTGGTATTTTCTGGGTGAGTGTATGTTGCACCTGGCCTGTTCAGTTTTTTTTTACTTGATTAATTTATGTATAATAAGTATTTCAACTCCACCTACTCTGCTGCAAACTGGATCTAATTTCTGTAGCAAGATCCCTGGATTCTGTGGCACTCTAAAGGGGAACACTGGAAATTCAGGGAAGGTTTTTAATGCGTCACATTTATGGACATGTTGATGTTGCATAGCTATGGCATAGAAGTTATGCTGGGGAAAGTTGGAGGTTTTGGCAACTGAGCAAAGGACAATTAGGAATTTTGGCTGTTGGAGAGACATGAGAGAGGCAGTTTAGGATTGGGGTAAATGCACATCAACTCATTGCAGCTGCTGCAATGATGAGAAGCACTGAAATAGTTAATGTTGATACTGAATTTGTTGTCTTTAGGTTTCAACAACACAATGAAAGGAATGAGACAATTCACATCTCACCATTTGCAACTTATTTACATTTTCAAGATTATTTTCACACCCCTGGTGAGTAAAAACTTTAAAAAAAGATACTGGAGTGCAACTCTGCAGCAAGACATGGACAAAGGACTGGATTCTGTGGCAAAGTGATACATTACATGATATAGTTGTTTGGGATGTGTAAAATAGATAGTATGGTGATGACAGTTCTTCTAGCTCTACAAAGCATAGCTGCACCACTGTACAACCTCCAAGTATGTATTCAGAACCCATATTCAGCTCTGCTAATGGTATTGTGGAGAACCAAAAATATCTTTTTTAGTGCAACCAGTGTTGAGCATTTCATTTCCTTAAAAAGAAATCTGGAAAAATTCCCAGACTATATATCTGTGTCTCTCACTTTGGAGGATATGACTGAACTAAGAGACCATGAATAAGATTAATAATTGGACCTCTCCTTTTTCTTATTTTAGCTCTCCTCATGTTCCTGAGTCATTCCCCTCCATCATTGTACAACAGGGGTTTAAAATGTTAAGGAAATATAAATTAGTATGCATGTCTGTATGCACTTGGCTCCATACCACGTGGTCCTTTGTAGTTACTGTTTTTACACACTTGTGCACTTTCAAATTGTTGGCAGGCAAAGCAGAAACATTAAATTACTGTAGTATGAAAAAGATTATTCCTGTAGCATTTAGAATCCAGGAGAATCCAGGAAGTATTTGAAACCTTGATGGTGAATCTGTCTGCCTGCAAATGTAGGACTAAATAAGATTGGCAAAGTTCAGAAATGCAATTTTATGATTTCCAACATGAATCTTTTAGAGAATCACTTGTTACTAGTAATTCGTTTATTTCCTAGTGAACAACAGTCCAGATGACTGTTAGTACCCCGTTGCCTTTAGAACCTTTTTTTCAGTGAAACATTTAAGTATGTGTTTATGTGCTCTATAGAATTAGGTTGGACGATTGAATCTGAGCCTAAGTCTTGAATTTCCAACACTTTTTTAAACATTTTGAACTTGGACTGGGAACCAGAGTTTATAGATTATTTCTGTCTTTATAATGGCTTGAACCAGAGTATTTAGAGACCCATTGTACACCTTTGAGAGTTTCGGGGACCCAAACTGTGAATCAGAACACCAATGGAGTAGGCTTTGTGTGATCACATTCTAGATCTATATCTGAGTTTGGTGGGTTGTCCCTGCCTCTTGCAACCTTAAGAAGTTTAAGGGTTACCCACACGGGGCTTATGTCACCTCTACTGGGTTTTTCCCTGCTAGAAATCTTTGTTACACATCACCCATATGTTTTACTCTTGGTCAGAAGGCCACTTCTTGAATGAATTGCTATGCTTTATGGTTCACTTCAGAGCTCTGACTGATGAGTAATAGAGGGGCATGTTTTGGAACTCCAAGGCTACGTCTACACTGGCATGATCTTGCACAAGAACTCTTTTGCGGAAGAGTTCTTGTGCAAAAACTCTTTCAGAAGAGAGCGTCTACACTGGCATGTGCTTTTGTGCAAGAGATGTGCTTTTGCACAAGAGCATCCATGCCAGTGTAGACGCCCTCTTGCGCAAGAAAGCTCTGATGGCCATTTTAACCATAGGGCTTTCTTGCGCAAGAAATTCATGTTGCCTGTCTACACTGGCCTCTTGCGCAAGAACAGTTGCGCAAGAGGGCTTATTCCTGAGTGGGAGCATCAGAGTTCTTGCGCAAGAAGCCCTGATTTCATACATTAGAACATCAGTGTACTTGCGCAAGAACTCGGGGCCAGTGTAGACAGGCAGCAAGTTTTTGCACAAAAGCAGCTGCTTTTGCGCAAGATCGCGCCAATGTAGACACAGCCCAAGAGATGCAAAACCAGTAGGTCCATTTGGAGATTTGGAAAAGTCACATAACCTAAGAACTTATGAGCGTTTTTTTTACTGGCAGAAGAACATTTTACTCCCGTTTAAATTCAAGTGATTAAAACTAATTGTTTTCTGTTTCAAAAAGAACCAGATAACCCAAGCTCAAGCGCTACATAGTAGGAATGGTCTGTACAGACTAAAAACCATCATGCTGAGCATGCTCTCTAAACCTATATTCAATATTATTGGAGGCTTGCTTAGCTTTCTATCCTTTATTATTTTAATTACCTCTGTACCTTTGTTCTGGTTAAGGGCAGAAGACACCACATGAAAGGCTGAGACACCACATGAAAGGCTGGCAAAAAGCAGGAAGTAATGGGAATCTCACAGGAAAACACACCCTTCTGAGAGTCCCAGACCAATGAGGTACCGATAAGTATCTGCAGTTTTAAGCGTTTATTCAAACCTTTAAACCTTTTGAAGCTCACCCGTCTCTGGCAAAGATCCTTCACTTCTCTGTGAGAAATATATATATATCTATTTCATATGGACTAATAAGGATCAGCAGTGTTGTTCCTGATTCCAGACCAGACTTGGGCTCAAATCAAGTCAACCTGAGGAGAAGATTTGAAATCTGGATCTAACTTTTTTTTTATCTTTATAATTGACTAGAAGATTTATCAGGCATTGCTTGTTCCTTTAGCAGGGACTTGGGGATGAAGAGGTCTCAGGGCAGGGGGCCTGGATGTGGCAGGTGCAGGAGTTAGGGTTTGAGAGTGTGAGGAGGCTCAGGGAAAGTGGCTGTATGTGTGGGGGAGTGCAGGACTCAGGGTTGGGTGAGGAAGGACTGAAGGCAGGGGGCAGAGGTTTTGAAGGATGCAGGAGCCACTGGGGGCAGGGGCTATGTTGCCTGGGTGGTGGTTCCCCAGGGCTGGCCATAGTGGGGGTCGTGCTTCCTAGGCAGCAGTTCTCTGGGGTTGGCCGCAGTGGGGGCTGTTTCCCAGGCAGCAGCTCCCTGGAGCTGGCCACAGAGGGGCCATACTTCTTGGGTGGCAGCTCCTTAGGGCTGGCTGCAGTGGGGACCAAGTGGCAGCTCCCTGGTATTGGCCGCAGCGGGGACTGCACTGGCTAGGGGTGGGTGGGAAGCTTACTTCTCCTCCTGCCCCCTACTGCCCCAATGGGATGATAGCTGTTCTGGTCCTCATCTCCAGACCCTTGCTTCCCCCTCCCACCCAGTGGTCATTAGACAGAATAACTGTCCCTGCTAGCAGTGCCCTCCCTTTCTGTGTTATGCAAAACAACTGCATTCCAGATATTGTCCTGGCACAACCAATCCCTGACTTTGCTTTAAGTTATGATAAGAGGAAACTTCACACAAAATTGGATGGTCCTAACTCTTACCGTTTAGAAGGTGTGTTTGAGCAAACGAACAGATGGAAGGACAGACTCGCTCGCTTGCTTGCTCACAGACACACTCTCTTAAAAATACAGTAGATTGACCCAAAACATAACACTAGTATCTCCACAATGGGGGCTTTTAAGGAGAATTCAAGATATAAGCATTGCTGATGGTTACTGCCCAAAATAATTTGCGTCTAAATAACTTGAAACACAGCCTCCCTCCTCATGTGGTAAAGCTGCTATATGGAGAGCAGCAGGGTATTTCAACATACAAGAGAGGGTGTTGCCAGCAGGGCATTTTCCATGTGGGCCCCTCCACTACAGTCTGCCTCTCTCTCTCCCCTTTAGTCCACCAAATCTCACATTCGTTAAATCTACTGACACATTACAAAGCTCGCATTTTTTTCCCGGGCATTTGGAAGATGGGGTTAGTCGGGATTATTCATTGGCATGCTTTATTGGCACGTTATAAAGCTGGATTTACTTATGAATGTGGGAGCAATGGCCATAGATTTAATCTGTAAAAATTATTTTAGTTTGTGGACTGTGAATTTGATGTCTTGTAAAGATAGTACAGAGCTCAGGTTGGATGCTACTGTTAACTGATGTTTTATAAAAAAAACTTTAATTATTTAAATAAACCTCTCAGTCTGATTGTTGGGGTTTTTAAAATCCAGATGTGAATGAGGCCACCTGTTCCTCTTTCTGCTAAAGTGTAAACACAGCAACAGAAAACAGTGGTATTATTTCTTCTCTTAGCTCTTTAAGAGTCAATCCAACTCTTCATCACGAATATCCTTGTGATCGGGCGCATTCTGTTAAACCATGCACAGTGACTTTCCTGTTAAAAACACAAACAAAGCAAAATCCTCACTTCTTTTTCCTTGATCTATTTAACTACCAGCTAGTTGCATCTTATGTTTCTAACTGAATTATGAATGGAAAATCTTGGTGTCACTTTCAACATTTCAGAGCCAAACACATGAAGAAGAAAGTTGGTGAATCTCATCTGATGAAGTGGGTTTTGCCCACGAGAGCTCATGATTCTATATATTTTTGTTAGTCTCTAAAGTGCCCCAGGACCACTTGTTGTTTTTGAAGTTACAGACTATCATGGCTACCCCTCTGAGATCTCTTAGGGTATTCTACACTTGCAGCCTATTTCGGAATAGGGCTGCAAATGTAGGCATTCAGAACTGCAAATCAAGCCTGGGATTTAAATATCCCGCGCTTAATTTGCACCTTCCCGGCTGGGTGCCATTTTTTTGGAAATGTACAAGCCCGGAATAACTGCCCGCATCTACACGTGGCAGTGAAACGGGCATTCCTCATTGCAGGAGGAATAACAGGTAGTTCGAAATAGGGCTTTATTTCGAATGCCCGTTTTACTGCTGCATGTAGACGCGGGCAGTTATTCCGGGCTTGTAAATTTCAAAAAATGGCTCCCGGCCGGGAAGATGCAAATCATGTGCGGGATATTTTAATCCCGGGCTTGATTTGCAATTCCAAATGCCTACATTTGCAGCCCTATTCCGAAATAGGCTGCAAGTGTAGATATACCCTTAGGTTGTTGAACAAGTGCCTGGCCAAACATTTTCCCCACCACTAGGGCATATTCTCCAGTGCTTTAAAAATTTCAAATAATGGGGCATCCACCACTTCCCTCTAACAGATCTTAGAGGAAGTTTTTCTTATTACATGGAAAATTATAACCAAGTTATTATACGTCTTAGTTAGTTCAGAGATTTTTAAGTAAAATGTTTTCTCCTTAATGCAGACTTTTGTTTGTCAGCATCTCTTGAGCAGATGAAATGGTTTACGTGTTCCAAGCACAGGTTGCAGTTGTCAGGTATATCATTTAGGGTTAACGGTACCACGGCTGCTTTATGCAATTTTTGTTCTCAATAGAAGTTGAAGTCTGTGGTGTCTTTCAGGGCCAATATGAACATTCGTATGGTTTCCACTCAGAACACTTGACAATTCTATTGACTTTCTTTAGATCAAATATTTGAGTGTCATGCAGACCAACATTATCACTGCTATGCAGAGGAAATCAATATCTGCCTCTTTTCCGTTGGCTACCGTCAGCTAGGTCTATTGCGAATGGTCTGCGAATAAACTACTGAAGTGTTCAGCCCATCTCTATGATTCCCTTCTTGTCTTTGATGAAGGCTGCACCATTTGACAACTTCATGGGGGCTATGCAAGCTCTGAGGGAGTCAAATATCTTTGTGGTGTTTGTAGCTGTGTAATAATGCCAGACTTCTGCAGCTTTCCTTTCCCACCACTCATCCTGCATTCTCTTTAGTTCAGTCTGGGCCTTGTTCTGTAGGTACTAAAACATACCCTTGTTTGAGACAGAAATGACTTAATTCTGCCATTTAGCAATGCTTTCTGCTGGTCACTTAGGAGTTTGGAGATGTCCTCATGGTTCTCATCAAGCCTATCCTGGCGTTTCCTTTTCTTTGGCCCCAGCACAGATTTAGCTGCACCAGTAAACACATGTTTAAACTGATTCCATTTCTCTAATCGGTTGCCAGTGATTGGCGGGCATGAAAAAAGGTTGTCATCAAGTGACTGCTGAACCTGCACCTGATAGTTGGTGGGCCTGAGTTTTGCTACGTTGAAGGCTATTTGATTAAATTTGGGACACTTGCATTGTGACGGGACTATATGCAGGTTCTGTCTGAGGTCCGTCCAGCATTCTGTATGATGCATGGCTCTGGGGATTTTGACAGAGTAGATGCCTTGTTGGCAGGTGATCACATAGTCCAGTGGTCTCCAACCTTTTTAACCACAAGATTGCTTTTTCAATTCAAGTGCAATATAAGATCTACCTCAAACCCAAATCACTGTGGTCTGCTTCCTTCCTGCCTCTTCTCTAAGGCCCGGCCCCTGCTCCACCCCTTCTCTGAGGCCTCACCCTGTTCACTCCATCCCTTTTCTTCCCCATCATCACTCACTTTCATCAGGCTGGGACAGGGGGTTGAGGAGCAGGCTCTGGTCTTGGGCCAAAGAGTTTGGAGTGTGTGTGTGTGGGGGGGGGGGGAAGGCTCTGGACATAGCCCACGGCAGGGGATTGGGGTCCAGAAGGGGTTTCAGGGTGCAAGCTCTGGAAAGGAGTTTGGGCTCAGGGGAACTAACTTCTGGGGCAGGAGGTTGGGTGTAGGAGGAGGTTTGGGGCTGGGACAGGGGTTCAGGAGACAGACTCTGGCTGGGCACCATTTAACTGAGATGGCTTCTGGATGGTGGAGCCAGGTCCGGCCCGAGCCATTTTGGTGCCCGGGGTCCAGGCGTGTGGAGCCACCCCCAGGGCGCACAGCGCATGCGCGGCCTGGCCACGGCAACTGGCGCGCAGCCCAGGGCCCACCCCCAGGGCGCATGGTGCATGCGCTGCCCAGCCCGGCCACCACTGCTGGCATGCAGCCCGGGGCGGGCCGTGCCTGGCTGTGCAGGGCCCCACGGCCATGGGGGGAAGGGCGCTGCTGGCTGGCGCCGCGGGGTCGCCATTGCGGGAACCGGGTGTGTGGCGCCTGATGGCAGCTATAAGGGACGCTGCGCGCCCCTTACAGCTCCCATCAGGCACCCCCCATAGGTTGGAGCTCTGGGCAGCTGCCCGGCTAGCCCACCCCTTAGTCCGGCCCTGGGTGGAGCAGTGGGGTTAAGGCAGGCTTACTCCTGCACTGGCCCTGCACCACTCCTGAAAGCAGCTGGTATATACAGCAATGGCTGCATGACGCCATGTGCTGCCCCTCATCTACAGATACTGAGCCCACAGCTTCTACTGGGCATGGTTCCCTGTTATCAATCAGTGGGAGCTGCAGGAGTGGTGTCTGCAGCCAAGGGGAGGATGTGACGACCCCCTGCTCTGTCTTTCTCAGGGGCTGCAGGGACATGCCAGCCATTCCCAGGAGAAGTATTTCCCATAGGGATAATTGCTCCAGCCACAACAGGTTTGGCATTTTAGAACTCACTACTCAAAGAATTAAATGTAAGCATAAGAGAGAAATTAAAATGATGAAATGCACAGACCAGTCAGAACCACAAATAACCCACTTTGCAAGCACTAAAAGTAACAACAACCACCCCCCATATGTGTGTTGGCTCGGGAGATAAGAGAAGGACAATATGTGTTTGTGAGAATGACAGACACACACACAGTGTTTGAATGACAGAGATTTGCTTTGCCAAGCTCCCTCCATCCCCTTCTCTCTGTGTGGAGATAGGGTACAGGAGTGGGGACATAAGTGCCCCCTTCTTCTCCCTCCCACACCCTGCACAGGAAGCTGGAGACTCCCAGGGGGCAGCTCCAAGGCAGAGGGCAGGAGCAGCATGATAGTGGGTGGAGGGGCAACTGACGTGCCAGCGCTTGATAGCGTCCTGGCCAAACCAGTCAGGATCCTCTGTTAGCGGCTCCAAGATCTAACGGTATATCCCGATCTACTGCTTGGTGGCCATTGACATAGTCACTCAGGTGCAATTGTTGGATGGCGGTTGCATCCATGTCATTTTATAGGTATCGTTTTGCCTAAAGATGGTGTTGGTGATGAGCAGACTGTGCTCTGCACATTTACCCAAGAGGAGGAGTCCCCTGCTGTTCCTCTTTCCCACACCACTCAGGCCATTGTTGTCTCTACGGAGGCTTGTGTTAACATCTTCCAGCAGGATGAGTTTGTCATATGAAGGGATTGATGACGGAGTCCGGTCAGAGTAGAGCTGTTCCTTACTTGCTTCTGTGCTGGTCAGTGCAGGTGCATCATAGTGACATGCCCTTGACAATTCAGGGGAAATCAAAGTTTCATGAGCCATTCATTCAGGTGAACAGGGCCTGGGTCAGGAATTTTTTTCAGGAGTGACTTCCTTATGGCAAATCCAGCTCCATGAATCCTGTTTTCATCCTCTGCCTTTCTTGTCCGAAAGAAAGTGAAATTGCCTAGCTCACTGATGGAACCTTCTCTGGCCAATCTAGTCTCATTCAGTGCTGCAATATTGATATTACAGAGAGCAAGTTCTCTGGAGAAAAGAGCTGTTCTTCTCTCAGGCCTTTGTGCATCACCTCCATCCATAATGGTGCGGACATTGCATGTCCTGAAGTGAGTCTTTTCTTCTATATTGTTTTCTGACTGCTGTTGGAACATCTGCCAGCTGCAATTGCCTGGCCAGACATTATGGGGCAGCCAGTGTTTAGGGACCTTTTCTATCCTTTTCCCTTTAAAGGAGTGAGCAGTGCTATCTGATAGACTAGAGTGCTGTACAGTTGCCTAGGATGCTGCCAAACTCTTCTGCTGCCCTGTGGATGGAGCTAAATGACCACTAGTCCCAAGGCTGCCTATGTACAGGATTGTGGCTGTGACTGGCAGTGGGTCATCTCCACCTGTTATTTTGCCAGGACTTTAATGAATGCCATGGGATGAGAGGTATGAGAGAACCTGTGTGGGAAATTTTTGTGTGAGAAAGAAAGCTGTTGCACTCAACTGTGGAAGAGCCATGAAGAATTGTTATGGCTTGAGACTTCCTTAGCTGCAGTGGGTGACCAAGGCATTTTCTGTACCTTCTCATGCTCTCCATGCTCCACAGCATGTTAGTAAACCGCCTTCATGGCTCTTGAATCACAAATTGATTTCCTCTGCCCAGTCCACCAGAATAGTCTTTGCAATCAATAGTAGCCTACTCAATAGACCATACACAGTCGACTGGGGTGTCCTTATCTGAGCTTCCTATCAAAGAGGACCTCAATCTCTCTCCATCAGATGAGGACATTATAAAAGCCATCAAGCAACTGAACTCTGGGAAAGCATCTGAAAAGGCTGGTATCTCAGAAGAACTGTTTAAAGGAGCAGTCCTGAAGGCTATGGAGGTATTTCATGACATCCTGAGCAGCATTTGGGAGGAAGAAGAAATGCCACAAGATTTCAGAGATGCTATTATGTATCTCTGTTTGAAAACAAAGGCAGCAAAGCTGTCTGTGGAAACTACACAGGTACTGGTTCTCTTTGTACATCAGGCAAAATATGAGCTCACTATTGCAAACATACCTCAGGAGTATCTGCCGGAAGTGCAGTGTGATTTCAGACTAGATCGTAATACCATAATCTTTGTTGTAAGGCTGGTCTAGGAAAATGTTTAGAACAGAACATGGACCTGTATGCAGTTTTCATCTGCGTGCAGTTTCTTTGAAAACTCATAGTGATCAGGGGAAGCCCTGCGTGATTGGAAAAAGGCAAAGGAAGTGCCCATATTTTTAAAAAGGGAAGAAGGAGGATGCAGGGAACAGCAGACTGGTCAGCCTCGCCTCATTCCTTGGAAAAATCATGGAGCAGGTTCGAAAGGTGATCAGGAACAGTCAACATGAATTCACCAAAGGCAAGTCATGCCTGAACAACTTAACTGCTTTCTGTAATGAGAAATCTGGCTCTGTGAATATGGGGAAAGGGTGGACATGAAATACCTTGTGTCATGGTCCTTCCCATACGATATGAAAATTGGCTTACCTATATGTATAACTTGAAGATGCTTTAGGCAAATTGCTTCATGTGACAAAGGGGTGGACAAATACTGATCTGTGGCTGGATCTGATTCTTCAGGGTTAGCCCCAGTGGGCTGCCACTATATATATATATCTGTGTCTTCGCAGGTATGGGTGATTGCATCTCCCATTGGCCATAGATCGCCGTTCCTGGCCAATGGGAGCTGCGGGAAGCAGTGTTCCGGTCCACGCCTCTCCCCACAGCTCCCATTGACTGGGAATGGCAATCTACAGCCAATGGGAGCTGCAAGTGCCAGTGCTTGCTGAGGTGCAGGTAAATATAGGGGCAGTAGCCTACCAGGGGCTAACCGCTGCTGTTTTATTGCCCACCCCAGTGCAACATATAATTTTTAAAGTTGCGATCTGCTGAATGTGTATATTCTATATTTGTGCATTCTTGTATGTGACGTTAGAAATGTGAAGTGTGGATCTATTTATAATTCTACATGTGCTAATGAGGGCTGTTACTGATACTCCGGAAACTTACTAGTCTGGTGTACAAGGTGATGATCTGTAAACCCAAACTGTGTTTGGTCCTAGGAAGATATGTGATCATGCCACCTGTTTCTAGAATCCATCTTGAATCTGGTATTTTTCCATGGGGATGAGGAGACTAAACAAAGGGTTTTCACCCAATGGAAGTCTATTTAAGAAGTGGAAAGCAATCAGGCTTTTGTCTTCAGCTGGCTTTTGAAATTTTCTCCCTATTTTGAGATACACATGAAGGAAGCTGACAACAAAGAACTCTAAAGAAATTTCTATCTGGCCTGTCTCTACAGCTTTTTAAAGAAGAATTCTGTCTTGAAATATTTTACCTGAACCTTGGACAAGGAGTGATAAACATACTTTGGAACAATTTCTTTTAGCGCATTAGCATTATTTGGCGTGTTTTGTTCATTTTGGATTAATAATTTACTTTGATCTGTCTGTTTTCACTTGCAATCACGTAAATCCTATCTTTTATAATTAATAAAAACATGTTTGCTTATTATCAAGTCCAGTATAAATAATAGTTACCTGGGGGGGGGAGATGCAACCACTGTTCATATCTCTCTTTCATTGATAAATAGGGTGAACATATAAGCTTTCCCTGTGTAAAACTTTTATACAGAGTAAGAAGGATTTATTTGGGGCTTTGGTCTTCTTTGGGGCTGTGTTCCTGAGTACTGTAAATGGCCTTGTATTGCTTGAGTGCATTCCTGCATTCTCCCTCCCAAACCCCACACCCCAAGCCCGTTTCCCAGCAGTCCCTCCCACAAACTGAACCCCTAATTTTTGCCTCCACCCCAGAGCTTAGGAGGGCCCACAGAATTTACTAACCTGGGTCCCCCTAGTATGTGGTATGCGAGAAGAATGAGCGGAGTGTTCTTTCTGCTTCTCAGTTAGGGGCCACATCAGTGAGGTCAGAGTGGTTGTCTGGGGTGTGTTTTTTTGTTTTTTGTTTTACTTCTCCCTTTTGTGTGGTGTCCAACCCCAAAAGGGCTCCCTACCCCTGTGGCATAGGGAACCGAGTCTGTGCAAAAGAAAGAAGGGTGATCCATATAAGCATTTCAAAGGTAATCTGCAGACCGTTCTCCAGTGGGCTGACATCACTCCCAAAGAACTTGAGCAAATGGCTCTGGACAGGACTCACCAGTGGTCTCTGTCACGGTCAGCATGTGACAAGTTTGAGCGGGATCGACAAAATTATCTCCCGGGTACACATGAAAGGTGCCCCAGAGTGGCATCATCAAAGACACAGGCTTCCCATGCCCACAGTGCGGCTGACTCTGTGCATCAGGATTTGGACTGCAGAGTCGTAGGCATAGCCATATCTGAGGACTGCGACAATGTCCTCCTCATCGTCCACAATGGACTACTCACACACTTAAAAACCCAACTCGCAGGCAATGTTCATCCAATGTGCACAAGTAGATGGCTATGTGTGATGAGAGAGTGTTGTCAGCTAATGAAGTTCAACTCTTCATAGTTCAGAAGTATGGACTACAAACATAAGCAGTTTAGTGTTAGGGCAACCCTCTGCCCCAAAGTTTCAAACAAGCAAGCTCAGCATAAGTATTTGAGTCCCTGGCATGACAGTAGCTCTGTAACCTTTAGAACGGTTTTGGCTTTAATGTATCTTCCAAAATGGATCAGTTCTCCATAACCTGCAGCAGAGCACTTCATGCACTGCCAGCTTGGCCCAAATCACCTTCCTATTCCCGGAATAGTAGGGAATAGGTACCCCTTTCACCTGCTTCAGACTGCAAGCTGAGAGCCCAATCTTGTTCCCACTTGATGTCACTGGGGGTTTTATTAGTACAGTCACTGGCAGGAGCAAATCCAGAAGAGTCACCTCAGAGAAGTGAGGTCACTCACCCTTTTCTTACCAGTTGTTCATATTTATTTTCTTGTTAATAACAATCACCTGCTTTTAAAGGACCAGTACTCTGACATGGGGCCCAAACACAATTTCCATTCATTTCAATGTAAAAGACTGGATTGGCTATAGGAAGAGGAAAATATAGAAGTTTTAGCTTCAGCTGGATACAGAATTATCAATACCTATCAGCCAAAAAAGAGATAACTAAGAGAAACAAGGAGCTAAATAATATTAGAAACAAAGATATAGACTATATTTACCAGTTTTAGTTAAAGTTCTCTATTTCTGTTGAAATTGCATTACATCCTAAACTGCTGCATTCAAAGTCTAATATCAGCTACCCTGGTATAAAGCCAGAGCAGTTCTAATGAAGCCGGTGGAATTATTCTGCATTTGAACTAATATAATTTAGATCACTGACTAGACTCCCACTGATCAATTCATTGAAGTATGAATTAGAAATTAAATAACGAGAAACTCACATTACTTCTATTTGTTTCAAAAGTAGCTATACTATGTTTTTACAGTGGAAATCCCATTGATGTTGGACTAGTAGGAACTGCTCTTGCAAACCCCCTGGTTTCAAGTGATTTCTATCACATACAAGGTCTATAGTTTGGGTCAATGGGTCTCAGTGCCCCCCACTATACAAATTGTTTCAGCCTCCCTGGATAATTCTCTAGTTTTATCATTTGCTCTTCTAAAAATTATTTATTTCTATCACAGCAATTGCAGGCCTCAGTTCCAGGCTTGTGTTCATTTTAGGGTCATTCCACCTACCACAGAAATGCAACCTTCTCTGGAGTGGAGTGTAGCAGCTCTCAGACTGACATCAGCAAAACACAGCACAGAAAGTGAAGAAATCTATTTGATTGAATTAAAGCAACAGAATATAGGTATGTGGTATGCAATGCCCATTTTGGAAATTACCAGTGCAGGTGCCTTAACTATTGCTAAAAGTGCCTTGGGATCTTCAGAGACCAGCAATTAGCAGGATCTTAGGGTGCGTCTACACAGCACCCTAAACTCGAAATAAGATACACAATTTGCGCTATGCAAATTGTGTATCTTATTTTGGTTGTATTTTGAATTAGCTTATTTTGAAATTTGGTGCATTTACACAGCACCAAATTTTGAAATAACTCTCTATTTTGAGATATCTCTTAACTCTCATGGAATGAGGGTTACAGGGATGCTGGAATAACGTGCCCATTATTTTGAAGAATATTTCAAAATAATGGGAACATTTAAAAGATGCGGGGTAGCCATTTTGGGATACCTCTAGTATCCCGAAATAGCCCTGCTGTCTAGACGTATCCTTAGATACTGCAATAAAAAAATTGGGTTTTGTTTTAAAGTCAAAACTTCCAAAACCAGACGGGCCTTTTCTACCCTAAGAAAATTTGCAAGCCCTTTTCTGCACCAGTACAACTTCACATGTACCACCTACACTGGGAATTTAAGGTTAGATAATACATGGATTAAAGCACCTACCATTTATATTATTATTGGTAGCAAATTTTCTTAGTTAAAGACACAAAGTATTCCCAAGGAAGGTTCTAACTCTAAAGCAGTGGTGTTAAGCACCCTGCCCATAGGCTGACTGGATGTGATTGTGTGGTCTACATAACTGATTTGGCAGAATAAAAGCTTTCTTAAAACATTGTACGTGTTTCAGCTTTGCATGGTCCTAACTGAGATACCTTAAGGCTTCATTTTCAGAAGAGTTGATCATCCACGGTTCCTATTGACAGGACTTGTGGATGATCAGTGTTATGGTTATGGAGCTAGCTGAACCTCTATCTCCTTCCTCGTCTCTCTGAGTGTAACCCCTCAGTCTTAGGCCTCATGCCTATCCAGATGCAGGAACAGAATTCCACAATTCTCCTATTCATTGACCATGCTTTTGGCTATACTGAGTTCAAGGAGCTGTGATTCTGCCCTTTGGGAATCATGACCAGTGGCACAGACAGACTCCTTACACTCCAAATAATGCTTGTTTTAGCAAAACTCACAGGAAGAGGATTTGAAAACAACAGTCTGCACACGTGAGTCTTTTATCTAAGGTTTATCATCCCTTGTGGTAACCTCGGCAGGTCTAGCTTCTTCATTTCCCACTGGGAGTGTCTCAGCCTGATTCCCTCAAACAACATTCCCTTTCTTGAGAGAGGGTTCTTTTGTGTTCATACTTCGCTTCCTATAGTGACATTGTCTCTCAAGCCTTTGCTGAAAAGTGGCTGATTATAAGCTATTCTTCCTCTTCCTACTTGTCTCTTCCTGACAGCCCCTGATTAACATAAACCAATATATTCATACAGTAGACAGTCCGAATAACCAGATCAACCCAAAGGATATATACATCATTACAGAGCCACTCTAAATCTGTTAAACACTCAGCACTTCTGAAACACTCCAACTTGAGGCTGAGCATCTACATAACAGTTTTACAGCCCAACAGCCTGATTCCTGTGAAATTGAGGCCAGCCATGACCATGCCACAGGGCTTTTATTTCCGTTCTTGCGTACCCTGACTGTCCTTTGTGCCTTTAACAATCTCTCCCTTAATGTCAACTTTACTCCTGAGCTACACTGGGAAGGTTTGGCAACAAAAGTCCTGTGAGATGCAAAAAATCTCCAAAAGTGAAAACTGGTCAAACAAGTTTTTCTGCCTCCCATTGTGGACATTTCATGGCCACATTGCTCGCACTCTATGGACAGATAGAGCAAAGCAAGGTGGGCAAGCATCCCACAGTGCAGTGCTGTGGGAAGACAGAGCTCATCCCTGTGTTTCTTGGGATTCCCTCTTAGCTCTGTGAGTTCTCCGTGCTGAGGAATGCCAAAGTAGCACAGCAGTCTCCCCAGCCGTCCCCCTGCAGCAGCAATCAGCCTGCTGCTGTGTTCCTAGCAGGACAGAACAGGAGCATTCCAATGATTTGTTCTTTGTTCCTCAAATGGAGCAGCTCACTCAGCTGTCAGATACTTCCCAGAGCTTTGAAAGGGGAGGGACACATGCCTGCAAGTCAGCAAAGATCACAAAACACTGAGCAGAGCCATCAGGGCAGGCATGGTGGGGTACTAGCAAAAGCGAGTTCTCTCAGCCATACAAACAGCAGAATCCACACTGGTTCTTTGTTGACACTGGGAAAAAGTAAAAAGTCTCTTGCAGGGCTGGAAGTTTTTTGTTGCCAAAACAGAGTTTTTCCCAACAAAAGTTGCTTTGCAGTGTAAACATTCTCACTGATTTGTTGGCCAAAAAGCAGGTTTTGGTGACAAAAGGTGTCAATGTAGACAAGGCCTTGATCATTTTAGCAGGTAAGATGGAAAAAGGATGGAAATGAAGTCCACAGAAGGAAGTATGGCAGGAAGTACATCCAGAAGCAGAGAGAAATACAAAGGCTGAGAACGAGGAGAGATGAAGATTGGAAAGAAGAGCAACACAGGGAAGACAAATCCTGGTTCTCATGTTGAGGATACTTTCCCACTGACTGATGCTGAATACAGTAAGGTTCTGAATCAAACTTAAAATTTAGTTATTATACAAGATCCACATGCTACCTTTTATTTTGTGTGTGTGCAAACCTGCCACTGACATCAGTGACAGAGTCACTGTGGATTGAGGGTCCTAAATTTATAGCCTGGCCCACAACTTGGACCAGTTCCATAGTGTGGAGATACTTTCCATATGTAAGCAATGTTGCTTGGGTGCATTCTGTGTCTTCCAAGGTAGTTATGGTGAGTGTAATCCATGTATTTTTCATCTCTAGATTGGATTATGATAATTCACTTTATAAACATTTCCCACTAAATGGCATTCATAGGCTTCAGATACATGCTACAAGATTCTACAGTCAAGCTAAATCTGGCCAACATTTTACACAGGCTATTGTAGCTTTCTGGGTGGATTTAAAAAAAATAATGTATAAGACAAAGAGTGTTTATGGCTGAAGCTCTTCTCCTCGTGCCAATTTCCTCATATGTACATAGAGATTGACGGAGCTGCAGTTATTTATCGCTCCCCGATAAGTTTAAAATACCATGGATCTAGACTACGTTTTGTTGCACCCCATCTATGTTTCATTTTCAGGCATTAGAAATGTGGATTCAAAGGCTTCATTGAAAACTAAATTAAAATCCTATTTTTTTTAATATGGCTTTTGCATTTGGAATACAAGCCACTTTAAGGATGTGGGTTTTTTTTTTAAATCCTCTTTCGCATTTCTTTGTGAGGCACCTGGAAGGATTATAAGTGAGAAACATTGTCATAATGTACTGTATATGGAGGGTGGTGAGTGCTCCATCACATACTGAAATTAGTATGTTGGGCTTGTATTAATGTTTGTACTAGGAATCAAAATTGTACCAAAAGCCAGTTTCAATTTGCTTGAATTAGTGCCTGAGCACATGGCAAAAAGCACAATGAGTTATATCTGCTTGTTTTTTCAGGAAGAAAGTAACATATATGAAAAGGGACATTTTGCTCATCCTCATATTCCATTTGGGTTAAAGGGTGGGCTGGCTCTGAACTTTTTCAATTTTGTCAGTTAATCTTAACTGGTCTTAAAATGCTTCTGTGCCTCTAAAGTATTAAACATTCCTAAGATGTAAAACTTAAAAAACAACAGATAGTCTTGCAGCACCTTAGAGACAAACAAAACATATAAGGCTGAGTCTAGATTGGCATGATTTTCCGGAAATGCTTTTAACGGAAAAGTTTTCCGTTAAAAGCATTTTTGGAAGAGAGTGTCTAGATTGGCACAGACGCTTTTCTGCAAAAGCACTTTTTGCGGAAAAGCGTCCCTGGCCAATCTAGACGCGCTTTTGTGCAAGAAAGCCCCAATCGCCATTTTAGCCATCGAGGCTTTTTTGCGCAGAACAATACCATGTTGTCTACACTGGCCCTCTTGCGCAAAAGCATTTGCGCAAGAGGGCTTTTGCCCGAACAGGAGCAGCATAGTATTTCCGCAAGAACAGTGACGATCATACATGAGATTGTCAGTGTTCTTGCGGAAATTCAAGCGGCCAGTGTAGACAGCTGGCAAGTTTTTCCAGAAAAGCAGCTGATTTTCCAGAAAAACTGGCCAGTCTAGACACAGCCATAGATGGCATCATGAGCTTTCGTGGGCATAGCCCACTTCTTCAGATGAATGCAGTTAATCTAACTTTTTGTTAGTCTTTAAGGTGCTGCAAGACTATGTGTTGTTTTTTAAGTTTTTCCTGTTACAGACTAACATGGCTACCCCTCTGAAAAATTCCTAAGATGTGTCAGTGTTCTTGAACCCAACTTGGATGTTGGCAGGATGTGTATTGATTTTGCTATATTTACACTGAAAGTTAAGTGGGCATGGATCTGTGTTTTCAGCACGTTGAGGACAACACCTCATTCCACATTCTCATTCAGGGAATCAGGGTTAACCTGGCACTGAATTCTAGTATTTTGGCAGACAAGGTTTAGTATAAATAAATGCAAGTCTGTGAATTATCTGGCATGAGGATCTGTTAGGGGTGCTGGCTTCCCATAGCTTTAATCTAGTTGGCTTAAATGATTTATAAACTGGCAACATGATAAATGTTGTTTTAAGTGGACAAATCACATTGAAGAGGTGTAACTTTCTGTCAGTGCGTAACATGACCACTTCTCTTAGGGGAAGAATAACAATCACAAAGAGCAGTAAGTGTAACAAGAGCACAAGTAGGCATAGACCCTCTCTCAATCATAAATCATTAGAAGGGCACTCTTTCTTTCTTTCTTTCTTTCTTTCTTTCTTTCTCCCCTTTGTATGCGTGTTATTTTCTAGCCCTTCCCCATTGCTCTGGAAAGCTAAACCCTCCAGTTGATTTGTACTGCAGTTTCTTCATAAATCCATGAAGCTTGTCTCCATCAAGCTGCATTTTCCATTAAAATATGGTTCCCAGGTGATTTCCAATACTATGAAAAACATGTAGCCATAAGTCTTTCACTGATTGTTTATTATCTATTTAGGTGCTCCTGAGGATTTTGACAGCTAGGACTTGTATCGTATGTAATGTAATAAAAGTGGATGTCTTTGGAATAGCTGGCCCTGATCATTTCTGCATGCCAGGGCTGTATTTGTTTTCTGTGTTGGTGCTTTTTACAACTTGGGGTCCACTCCTAATTTTGTGTATTATGACTTTGTATTTCACTTTGCTAGGTAGACAAACATCAACCCATGCAGTTTGAGGTTATAAGAAACATTGACCACAAAGCTACTGTTTGAATGTGGTGAAGGAACAAATATATTTCAGATGTTTTTCAACGCGGACATTCTGTTTGACACTGTGGTGTCAAAAAGCCAACTGAAATGCACTCATCTGTTGTTTTAATTCTTCACAAGGAAGAACATATTAAGTCCATGGGATGCCACATAAAAAGCCAAAAATTAAATGTGCTAAGAGCTAATTGTTTAGCAAAATGTTTTCTGCTGAACTGAGATAAACTGGTTCATAGCTACCTATAGATTGAATACTGTAGTCCTTTTGCAGGTAAAGTTCCCATTGATTTTAACAGGAATATTTCCACCACTAGTCTTAGAGGATCAGGTCTTGTGAAGACTTAGATTGCTATCTGGTAGTACAAAATAGGGCTGCGAAAATAATTGGAAAGAAATCAGTCCCTACCTGGAAATGCCTTGCTTGTAGCTATCCAACTCAACCATCAGGCACAGGGATATCCCTGTCATGCAGGGCCAGACGGAGCCATTCCGGTGCCCTGGGCAGACAGTTTAATTGCGCCCTGGGTTGGGGGAGGGCGCATGCGCGGCCTCGCCCGGCATGTGGGGGAGGCTGCATGAGTGGCCCTGCCCCCATGCCGGCACGTGGGAGAGGGCGCATGCGCGGACCCGCCCCTGCCTGGCGTGTGGGGGAGGGCACATGTGCGGTCCACCCCCGTGCCGGCACATGGGAGAGGGCACATGCGTGGCCCCGCACCCACCCAGCATGTGGGGGAGGGCGTGCGGAGCTGGCGGCAGCAGGACGCATGTGCCCAGCCTGGCCCAGCCCGGCTACCGCCACTGGCGTGCAGCCTGGGGCCGCCTGGGGCGGGCCAAGCCTGACTGTGCAGGGCCCCGCGGCTGCGGGGGGAAGGGTGCTGCTGGCTGGTGCTGCGGGGGTTAACGCGGCCCCCGCCCCGGGTGGCCGCTGCAGGGTGGCTGCTGGGAGCTGCTGCAGCCTGCAATTCGGGAGCCAGGCACGCAGCACCTGATGGCAGCTGTAAGGGGCACTGTGCACCCCTTATAGCTGCCATCAGGCACCCCCCATAGGTTGGCACCCCGGGCAGCTGCCTGGCTAGCCCATGCCTTAATCCGGCCCTGCCGTCATGCCGTAGTGTTGTTGCATTGTCTCAGCACAAATTATGACATACCGCTGTGTGTTGCAAGAAGAGGATGATCCATTTCCCCATGATCAACCCAGAAGAGGGTTCTGGAGGTCAGATAGGCTAGACATGTGGGAAAGTAGCAAGACAAGAAGCGGAGAGCCTCCCAACAAACGGGCTAGTAAGAGGGAGGCTAGGTTTGTGCTGAGTTGCCAAACTCTGTATTCAGCAGGAAAAACGAGACTCAGGCTTGTCTTCAACATGTCCCACTCATCTCAGGCAAGGAAACATTGATTACAGTGATGTAAACGGGTAACTGACTTAACTGGCAAAAAAATTAATTACAATAACAGGTCTGTTATTCGAAGGCTAGGACTCATAACAAGAAAGTAAAGTGACTTATAATGATCAAGAAACCATCTTCCCTGCCTGGATTTCAGTCCAATCCTTTTTTTCAGTCTAATATTCTTTTTGGTGTGAAGCCTGACCTTCTCAAAGCCACACTTCACTCCACTAGGAGCATCTCTTTGCACCCTTTCCATCTATGCACCTATGCCAATGGAAGAGGAAAATGAGCTTGATTCTCTCTCCCCAGCCTTGTATCCTGGCATCAGACAGTACACCCAGCCACAGATGTTTCACACAGGGAGAAGCTGGCTTTTAAATCTGGTTGTTCAACAAAAAAATATAGCTCTGTTTTATTTTTTAGAGACTCAAATGAAAGTTATGTGGTATATCCCTCCTTCCCCCCAGGACAGAACTACTGATCTCTTCTGCACCTAAAACCTTGGCTTCATTCACTGGCAGGTGTGTCTGATCTCAGGCTGAAAATGAAATTTGGTCTCCTACCTCAGCTTCCTTCCATGTAAACACCCTCTAGCGTACTTTGGGGAGAACACATACATAACTGAACTGTTGGGGCCTGCACTGTATGTGGATATGTAGAGTTGGCAAGGAGGAATGCAGCTACATAGTAAGTCAGACAAGAAAACAATCAATTTTTCTACCTTTGGGTGGCATTCCTTGGGAAAACAACTGTGAAGTTGGATACCGTTTCATATCATTGCGTGAACTTAAAATGGTTTGGGTTTTACATTTCTATCACTGCCTGTTTAAGAGCCTGTATTGTTTAAGCATTACAGAGCCAGAGGTCCAGGAAGTCAGAAGGTGAAAGAAATATAGTGTAAAGTGAGCAGAGGGCTCAAAAATGAGCTGTTAAGAAGCCAGGCTTCTGAGTATGCCTCTGTTTACATACAAAGACTATCAAGTATTCATGGTTTGATGTGGAGTGTACTGGACAATTCAGGGCATATATTTGGCTGTTGGTGATCTGCAAATGTATAGTTGTGTAGGTCAAGAAAGACACAATTTACATCAGTTGAGCTTTCGCTTGAAACTTGGGTAACTTTGACTGGTGAAAACTATGGCTTCCCAGTTCCCATGTCTGTACTGACTAATGAGGCTAATCCCAACTAAAAACCCTCCATTTAATTCTTACCTTCTTTTCTATTGATCAGCAGACCTTACCTCAGGGATGATCTAGATGGTACTGGGTCTTGCCGTGAGGGCAGGGGACTGGACTCAATGACCTCTTGAGGTCCCTTCCAGTTCTAGGGTTCTATGGTTCTATGATTCTATTTTCATTTTCAACGATGATCCTTCCCATCATTCCCCTAGAGTTCACTGAAGCATGCCACGAAGAAAATTTTCTGAGGCACTTGTGAAAGTGAACCACTCATCCTGGAGGGCTGTGCCTTTCATGGAGTGCCCTAAAAAGCAAATAAAGCCCTTTTGCAAATGTTTTGCTCCATGAACAAATTTTATACTCCTGATATTTGATTGGTTTCTGAGTTTACTCCCAACATATTCTTTCATCCCTAAGTTGATAATTTTAGGAACAACTCATTCTTGAAATGAAGCCCTTCAAGAACAAGCACTTTAAACAAGCACAGATAAATCTGGAACTGAATGGCCCACTCATTAATATCGTTTGCTTTGTGACTGATTTCCAGGTATTTCCTTATTAAGCAGAAAGTCATTTTTTCCCAGTGTTGTAAACTAGCATAATTGTGTCTTGCCATCTTCCGCACCTTGGCAGCTGAAGAAGAAAATTGGGAATGTAGGGTTCATTTACTGGCCATGTCAGCATTTGAGAACTTTTTTGAAAATGAACCTAATTGTGGTAATATTTATCTTTCCTCAGTAGGAACATTATGGTTGGAGTGTTCTAAAACTGTAACAAAGACCTTCAAGAAGGATCGTGCCACAGCTCTTATTAGAGGCATAGGGGGAGTTTGTGCCTTCCTGATTCTGGCTCTGAGCCAATATAGAAAGTTTGAAGAGCTGATCCAATTTATGTCAGCCTCCCCAGTGCAGCCCCTTGGCAGTGGTACTGCCCTGTGTCTCCATAATTCTTACTACCCAGTGACAAGGACTGTATACTACTTTTATGTTTGTATGGTGCCAGAAAAATGGGATCCCATTCTTGGTTAGCCCTTAGGCACATCTGTAATAACCATGAATTAAAACAATCCACCCTGATTCACCAGTCTCACACCTTCCACAATCCACCCTGATTCACCAGTCTCAACATCTTCCAACCCATGACCCCTCTTCCAGGACACTCCCTGCACCCGTGCTAGTGAGTAGGCCTATGTAGGGCAGCCTATGACTGTCCTATGCAATGTCGGCACCAGGGAGTGTCTTTTTTGGCTAACTGTGGACCTTTAGCAGCTCTCTGACAGGGTGGTAGCTTCGAATCAGAGAATGTATATTCTCAAGAAGGATCTTATTGCTGGATGGAAATAAGAACCAGGTTAATTCATTAAAGACATAGCCCTATATGGCTTTCTGATGAGTTAGTATTTTCTAGCAACAAGCTATTACTAATATGCAGAAACAGCTGCTTTGAAAGAATCCTGTGCTTTGTACTAATCTGCATTAGAGTGGAATGAGTTTCATGTACTTAACCCTCTTCCTGAGGCTGAATGCTTTACGTCTGATCCATGCAGATCCTTATCCATACCTTTTATTGTCAATAAAGTCTTCAGATCACTTCATCTGCTTTTGCCCATCCTTCCCTTGTGCCAGTTGATTCATTTAAAGAAGTTTCCAAATCAGCAAGTGGGTTATAAAACAATATAGTACAAGTTGGGTGGAATCGTGTGGGTGGAAAAGCATTGATACACCTTAAATTTTTAATCCTACAGATTACAATGTAGTTAAAAAATCAGGATTGCCAAAACCAAACATTCAAAAATGATGAGTCAGATTCCCCCCACCCTCCAAAAAATCATGAGACTGCTACCCCTCTCCCCCCCCCCCCGAGTTTAAAAATAAAATTTGGGTTCTTTTTATTTTTTCAAAGTTTAGAGTCATTAGGATTCCTGATTTTAATCTCTTCTGTGCAAACTTGAGGGCTAGAAACTCCCTACATTTTAAAATAAAATATGAGATTCTCATGATTCCAGGAGCTAGAGGTTCAAGAAAAAACAAATATTGAGACTCATGATAAAATTGTGAGAGTTGGCAAGACTGGGATTGATACTGTACAATAAGAGAGAGAGAGAGAGACCCATGATCTGGTAGCCATTTACTTCACAACAATTTTTAACCAAGGTGGTGCCTGAACCAGTTAGGGTCTGATATGGGTCCTGAACACAAAATCTCCTGTGTTCTAATCCTGATTCAGTCCAGGTCTACACTCTCTTTCTTGATCCAATGAAGTTCCAGAATCAACGGGCATGCGATCAGCAGTTGATTTAGTGGGTCTTTACTAGACCTGCTAAATTGACCCTTGAGAGATGGATCCCCACCGTGCCCATCTCCCAGTAAGTGTAGACAGTGCCTCAGACTCCCCCTGTAGCTTTGTGTAAATCATGCCTCAGCTTTTTCACAGTGGAACTAATGGTATCTACCTACTATACTGCACAGGGCTACAGGATTAATTAGTTAATGTTTGTAAAATTTGTAAAAGTTTTGTGGGAAAACCAAAACAATACAGAAGCACTTTTTTATTTCTAAAGTACAGAAGGATAGAATTTCAAATTTCTTTCGGAATAAATTCAATTTATCCAAAACATGTGACATTGTACATTTCATTGATTTTCAGCGTAAAAATAGCTATTCCATGAAAAACATTTTCATGTGTGAATACATGGAAAATTCAAAATTTGCTATCGCTACTATCATATTCGCTTATAAATCATAGCATGGGTGAACAGGCTTGACTTGCTCACTGCATAGTGGGGAAAGCAAACACAAAAGGGACGAGAAAGTGAATTGGTTTAAAAATCTGAATGAATGTCACAAATAATCTTCCGAGTATTTGTCCAGCTCTGGCCACACAGTACTAGCTCTGGCTTTGCTTGAACAAATGGTCTTTAAACATTTGCTCTTGAGCAGCTGGGTTCACTACTGAAGCAACTACCAGGAGTCATGGAATATGGCCTTTTTCAAATTTAGTTTAAACCTCTGAGGGCTGTAGAAAAAATGAACTTGTCTTTAAAAATTAGATTGCTACAATGAAAATGAAGCAGAGACTCAAAAAAATTCTTGCTTGTAGATGTATTGAAAAAACCTAGCTGTTTACTAGAGAAATTAGTTTTTCTAATAAAGCATTCTCAATTCTTTTAAAGGTCTAGATCCCAATCTCCTTTGACCTTCACCAATTTTGTGTGGTGTAACAGATCAGAAACTGGCCCATACTTTATAATGCAGCAGGAGAAATTTACAAATACAAGCAAGTCTAAATATGCAAAAACAAGTTATGCTATTAACCCAGGGAGATTTGCCACCTTTATTAATGTTCTATGTTATGAAATTCAAGCTAGAACAGAGTTATGTGAACTATAAACAACTCTTTAGCAGCCGTATATTAACCACAGTAATTTTTAAAGGGTGGAATGTAATTTATCAAACATTATAAAAATAAAATAAAACATATGAGCTGGCTTTGGGGTGGAGTGGGAATAAGTCGCTTCTGGAGAGTCCTTCTCCCTGACATGACAGAGGTTAAATGCATTACAGAGCCTACAGGCTGGGTCCCTGGGGAAGAAGGGGACCAGAAATTCCTGGCTGACCTGTCAAGGATACCATACATTCTCTCCTCCCCCCTGACTAGGTAAGCTACCAAGATGATGGCAAAGTTGAAATGGCAATTTTTGGAGAGAAAACTGGGACACTGTAGTTGGCCAGGTGTGAACTGTGGTAGGCTAGGATAAAAAGCCTAAATGTGCAAAATATCTGAACAAACATTGCACAAACTGGTACGTATGCTATACATCCATGAGACAACCTGGGGAGCCAAACACACATCTGATTCTGCACCACTGAAATCAGCATGCTCCTTGCTAGTTGCTTTGGGACATTTTCCTGTGCCTTGTCTCTGCCATAAAGTAGTAACAGACATAAAACGGTGGGGAGACATATGTGTGAAATAGAAGAGAAACTGCTGGCAGGGCGGTGAATAGGTGGGAACTGGAAGAAAGTGCCTGGGGAAATGGTTGCAACAACTGGTTAGGGTTTCCAGTTTTGGCTGGACATATTCCTGGAGGTTTCATCAAAGATTGGTCTGTAATTCCTGGAAACTCCAGGGCAATCCTGGGGGATTGGCAACCATACAACTGGTGAGGACTGCGTGATGCAAAGGGAAGGAGGGGAGCAGTGGGTTAGGGGAGAGAGGAGCAGAAGGGTAAGAGAATGGGTGGATGGAAGAGTGAAGAAACTACTAGTGGGAACAGGAAGGAGGAACTAGTGAAGGGGTGATGAAATAGAAGGTGGGAAAGATGCCAGGGTTTTAGTCCATACAATGAAAATAATTTTGCATTAAGTTGGGACACGCTGTCTTTAAAAAGATGCTTCCACCTGGAGAGGTGGATTTTGTAAAGGAACCATTCAGTGAAACAAAAAAAAGTCTGTTCATAGGACTGCAGGCTGGGAACATGCCGCTTTCTTCAATTGCATCACATCAGTGTGGGGAAAACTCCCACAGACAGAGACAGGTAAAAAGGAGGACGGTGTTAACCCAATCTTGCCTACTTCCTTACAACAGGAGTCTGAGAGATTCAGCTTATAGCAGGTGGGCTAAGTACAACAGAGGTATTTGGCGGATTGGTCCTGGGGAAGGAAGAAATATTAACTATGTGTTGTTAGGACTGGATTGCAATTCCTGCTTGTAAAACTGAGAAGTTTTAGACACATTAAATCTCATTTTCTTTAGTATTCTTATATCACTGCTTCAATACAACAGCAATAGTCCCAGATGCAGAGCGTGGTGAGCTGAAAATGTATATTTTAGGTGGGTATTTTGTTTTATTTTGTTATTTTGCCTTTTCTTCAGTCACCCACTAGCTATGTTGCCAGTAGAATGTTTACTTCCTCACTTTAGATAGCACCTAACCTCAGGGAGGACAAGAGTCCCCTCCCTGGGACGGCAGTCTGGCACCTTAATAGAGTGGAGAATACACTCCTCTAGAGTCACTGTGGCTACATCTACACTGAGAGTTTTTGAGGCAGAAAATATGCGAATGAGGGACCCCCGTTTTGCACAAAATCCTTATGCTTGGCCTGGAGAGGAATAAGGATCTTGCGCAAAACGGGGTTTTTGCGCAAAACAGAAGCGGCTACACTGCTTCTTTTTGCTCAAAACCCCCTTGCGCAAAAAGAAATGGCAGAAAATATGCTGAGATTGCGACTGATGCTAATGAGTCCTTCATTCGCATATTTTCTGCCGCAAAAACTCACAGTGTAGACGTAGCCTGTCAGAGATGCCAGTGCCAGCACTGTGCCACTTAGAGGCATTGCGGTAGTGCAGGATATTGTTGAAAGCAGGCACGATAAAATGTGAAGTCAGGGGCACAAATGGTGGACTACAGCTGTTGCCGAGGGATACCCTGAGGAACTGAAGTGACAACTCAGATGACTTCCTGAGAGATGAGAAGATTTTATCATCAAAAGACGTGGCTGCACATGGAGAAAGAAGGCCAGGATAAGAGTAGAATGGAAGATGTGTTGTGACTGGTGCAATCTATATGAGGGTCACAGTACTGATCAATCAAGGTGATCAGGGTGAACGTGTTTTTTGCTTCCTCCTTCATGTAAAGTCTCAAGACAAATACCAGGCAGTGCACTGAGGTGCATGATGGGAGAGAGGAACATGGGACTTACCAAGACTTACATTGGGAGGTTAGGTTGAACTTAGCCACATTAAGTCCATGCTGCCATGCCCGTTCTGTCGACTTAAAACACTGTTAAAGTTGATGTCTCTACTCCTGCTTTCAGGAGGAGTATCCGCTAAATTTGATCTTGCATGGTCGGCTTTCTGGTAATGCAGATACAGTGCTGTGAAAGTCGACATTCTTGGCCTCTGGGAGGTTTTCTGCAGTGCCCCATGAAGACAGTCTGGCCAGGACTTTCAGCTCTGCTGCTCTCCCGGTGAACACGAAAAGCCCCAGGAACATTTGAATTTCATTTCCTGTGTGGCCAATGTGATGAGCAGACCTCAGAGCAGAAGAACCTGGTCTCGCAGAGCTACGAACCAGCAAAAGAAACACAGATAGCTGTGCCGAGATTGCAAGGGGCTTGGAGGAGAAAGGATACGCCAGGGATGCCCAGCAGTGCTAAGTGAAAATAACGGAGCTAACGCAACCAAACCAAAAGACAAAGGAGGGAAACAGACAGTCTGGAACCTTACTGCAAATATGCTGATTCTACAAGCAGCTGCATGAGATCCTGGGGTGGGGGGAGCTGACCAGCAGGGGAAGTTATTAGCTGATGCCTCTATAGTAAACCTCCATTTGCTCATCTCCAGTGAAGCATGGCTTGAGCCCCTGCCCTGTTGCCATGCTCGGATGCCCTCCTGCCCCTGCCCACTCCTTTGTGTGGTAAGGGGAAGTTGCATTCTCCTGGCAAGTGGGGGTGTGTGTGTGTGTGTGTGTGTGTGCCAAACACATGGGTGCTACACGAGCCTCTGCCCTACCACCATGACAAGACCCCTTTTCCCACCTGCCACAGGCTGATGCCCCGGGCCTGTCTCTTACCATGCTTGCCACTGGACTGAGTCCAGCTACTCCCCTAGGAATGCTGAGCTGTGCCTACTGCAAAGTGACCACCTACAAGCATAACTGTGGCCTTGTAAATGACACATCCCTACTGTCTTTAGGAAGACCTACATTTTGTTCTAACATATTAGGCTTTACACTCTACAATGCATCTCCTGTAAAGTCTGCCCTTCATTTTTTGTTACAGTGGGAACAGCAGCCAGCCTGCTGCACGCTCTCCCAGCCCTGCCAGCTGTCTGCCTGGCACAAATCTGCAGACGAAAATGGACTAGGGAAGAGATGTCCAATAAGCAAATGCAATCTGCCAACTTGAACGGGGAGCACATGTGCGAGTGGAGGAATATGCTGCTTGAGGAGAGGTGTATGGAGCGTCAAGAAAGGAAAGCATGCAGGAAACTGAAATTGTAGCACCAGGAGAGTGCTGTCATCCATGGTGGATGTGATGGACAACATGGAGGCACTCCAGGACTCCCTCCTGGACAGGCATCCCTCTGGCCCTTGTGGATTAACATTCCCTCTTCCCCAAGTTCTACAGCCTCCTCTCCAAGGGGACCTAGAATGTGAGGTGGGAGAGTCAAGGGGAGCCTCACACTCAACCCCTAGGGATGCGTCGCAAATTAAAAGGCTGTCCCAGCAATTGTGAGCACAATCCCCCGAAGTTCCCACCCTGGATTCCTGTTCTGACACTCCTCTGTGTTCCCTTAATAAAAACACATGATTTGTGAACTATGTTATTGCTTGCATTGAAAGGCTGGGGGGTTACTGGCGAGCACACTGAATGCAGGGGTACCTCATTGAGAGCAACAGGCATGACTCTCAAAACTGGCCATTCATAAAACTATCTTTCAAAGCACCTCTCATTAGTGCTGCACCTCCCTGTGCTCTCTTTATTCCCCTGGTATCTGGTGCTCAAAATCCCTGGCTAGGCACTGTGCCTCAAGCATTTCCCCCTTGCTCTTACAAATATTCTGAAGCACACAGCAGGGGGCCATCACAATGGGAATGTTGCTTTTGCTGAGGTCTAACTTAGGGTATGTCTACACTACCACCCTAGTTCGAACTAGGGTGGTTAATGTAGGCATTCGAAGTTGCAAATGAAGCCCGGGATTTAAATATCCCGGGCTTCATTTGCATCTTGCCGGGCGGGCGCCATTTTTAAATGCCCTTAGTTCGAACTCCGTGCCCGCGGCTACACGCGGCACGGAGTAGGTAGTTCGAATTAGGTTCTCTAATTCGAACTACCGTTACTCCTTGTGGAACAAGGTGTACCGGTAGTTCGAATTAGAGAACCTAATTTGAACTACCTACTCCGTGCCGCGTGTAGCCGCGGGCTTAGTTAGCAGACTGTTGAACTTTTCCTTTACACACCCAAAAGCACATTCTACCACCATTCTTCACTTGCTTAGCTTGTAGTTGAACTGTTCCTTACTGCAGTCCAGGCTACCCATGTATGGCATCGTGAGCCACAGGGATATGGGACAGGCTGAGTCTATAAAGATTACTATTAGCATTTCAATGTCTCATATTGTAATTTTCCAGTTGGGGAAAAAAGTTCCAGATTGTAGCTTGCTGAATAGGCAGGAGTTCCTAAAGATGTGTGTGTCATGCGCCTTTCCCGACCATTCCACACTGATGTCAGTGAAACATCTTGTGATTCCACCAGTGCCTGCAGAATCATTAAGGTTGAGGTTTGTGTACTCCTTGGCAAGGTGATCAGGTGCCAAGACAGGGATGTACATTCCACCTATCACCCCACCAGAGTTAGAATCATAGAATACTAGATCTGGAAGGGACCTTGAGAGATCATTGAGTCCAGCCCAGTCCCCTGCCTTCATGGCAGGACCCAGTACAGTCTAGACCAGGAGTGGCCAACCCGTTAAACAAAGAGAGCCAAAACAGCGGCAGAAAAAATTGTGAAGAGCCGCACCAAAATTGCTGAGGGGGAAAAAGAAAGGTCCAGCTCCCCACCAGCCAGAGCTGCCCCTCGGGCACACTTTTTGGCCACATCAGGCTCCTGTCAGCTGCCGCCATCTTGCTGGCGCCGGACAACTCCCCCGCACCCAGTGAGCACAGGGGACCAGGGCTGGGGGGGCCGATTGTAGGGGCGCATGGGGCAGCTTTGCGAGCCGCACTTTCAGGGGTGAAGAGCCACATGTGGTCTAGACATCCCAGATAGCTGTCTAGTTAACCTGCCCTTATATCTCCAGAGATGGAGATTCCACAACCTCCCTAGGCAACTTATTCCAGTGTTTAACCACCCTGACAGTTAGTTTTTCCTAATGCCCAACCTAAACCTCCCTTGATGCAGTTTAAGCCCATTGCTTCTTGTCCTATCCTCAGAGGCCAAGGAGAACAATTTTTCTCATTCCTCCTTGTGACACCCTTTTAGATACCTGAAAACCGCTTTCATGTCCCCTCTTAGTCTTTTCCTTTCCAAACTAAACAGGCCCAGTTCTTTCAGTCTTCTTTCATAGGTCACCTTCTCTAGACCTTTAATCATTCTTGTTGCTCTTCTCTGGACCTTCTCCAATTTTTCCACGTCTTTCTGGAAATGTGGTGCCCAGAACTGGACACAGTACTCCAGTTAGAGAACCCCAGTTGTGCAAAGCCCTTCACTATACCCTCCACATTTCCCAGAGTTATTACTAGCAGAGGGGTATTAATTGCCTTGGCTACTTGGATCACAGCAGCCCCCACCGTAGATTTACCCATTCCACATTGATTCCCAACTGAGCAGTAGCTGTCTGGTGTTGCAAGTGTCCACAGGGCTATTGCCACTCACTTTCCTACAGTCAGAACGAGTCTCATTCTGGTATTCTTGCGCTTCAAGGTAGGGGAAGGCAATTTGCAAAGCTCCATGAAAGTGGCCTTATGCATACGGAAGTTTTTCAGCCACTGCTGATTGTCCCATACTTGCATCACAATGCAGTCCCACCAGTCTGTGCCTGTCTCATGGCATCAGAATCAGCGTTCCACTATGTCCAGAGAATCGAATGCCAGCGGCATTTGCAATTCACTCAACTCAAGTGCTTCACAGAACGGTATGTTTGTGGCCTCCCGAGATTCTTCCTCATTCTAGCTGTCCCTGGATATGCTCTGGACATACTCCAGCATTAGGCACACAGTGGTTAATGTCAGCATCATAAAGGTTTGATTATGAACAAGATCCACGATGGGGTTCACGCTTTCACTGCTACGGCATCTGTGCAAATAACCAGCAAGAGAAAAAAGGGTGCAAATGAACCGTTTGCCATTGCAAGGGGAGAGGGAAGAAACAAGTGCATTATGGGTCACTGATAATGTACCCAGAATCACCTGCTGCATAGTTTTGAGCATAGCCCAGAATGCAAAGAGACGCAGGTACTGTGGGCTACCCACAGTGCATTGCTCTTAAAGTCTAAGGTAGCCACCATGCTGAGGGATGTGCTGCTTTGAACTACGTTGAATTCTTGTGCACAGTGGGGAACATGCACATTAGACTTTACAAAATCAGGTGCTAAAAATTGACTTTAATAAATTCGATCTTATCTCATAGTTTAGACAGGGCCCAAGAAACATGAGAGAGGGGAGATGTACTAGGGAGATAACAGATGTGAGGAATAGCTTGAAGTGTAGCTCTGGTTGCAGGATGAAAGCTGAGGGAGCAGGATTTCCTGCTGCACTGGGGAGGCAAAACAATTGCAGTTGTGATTGAGGATGAGAGATTCGTTGAAGCTACAAGGTTTGTGGCATAGATTAGGTCATCTCTGAGCACATACATGGCAGATCTGCACATACAGTAGATCTGCCCAAGGAATTCGCATCGATCCCACTGGAAGTTAGCTGGAGTTAAATATTTCACAGACATGCAGACAGCATGTCCACACAATTACAGGATTAATGAATCTGCCTCACCCATGCCTGCATCCCTCCTTCTGGCTACTCCCCTCATCCAACACCTCTCAGGAACACACAGACCTCTTAGTTCTCTTCAGGGAGGTCTGCAAACTTTTGGAGGCAGAGGCCTTTGGAGAGTGGGATTTTCTACTTGGAGAATCCAATTTAATAAACTGCAGCCTCCGGGTGGAACCAGTTGGGGTTGATTCCCTGCTGACCCCTGTGAACAAAACTGCAAGGTCTGATTTGTGAACCCTGTTGCCTACCAAAGCTTGAAGGCTTCAGTCTGCTCTCTCCCTGGCGCTTCCCTCCATGTCAAAACAAGACATTGTGCGCTCAATTTCAACATGCTCATGGTTTTGTTCTAAGTGCCAAGAAACACTAGTTGTGTTGTTATGAAATGATTGAGAAGCATTTGCTCATACAAATTATCCATTTTAACAGTTTACTAATTAAATGTCAGCATGCCGCTTTGGAGTCTGAGGAAGTCCTTGGTGGAAGCCTTGCTCTGACATGACGCTGTAATGCTCTGCTTCTTCTCTCCAAAAAACATTTGTTTGAAACACCCTTCTTAATAAAATAAATCTCGCTATAACATGCACGGTCCTTGGCCTTCAAAGACACCCTTGCACACAGGGCGTGTTATATTAATTTGTTCAGCCAATTTAGGGTGTGTGGCATTAATTTGTTTAGCCAATTTGTTTAAAATCCAAAAAGATTATAAGAACCCCATTGCAATGCATGTGCATGATGTCTGTGTCAGTTGTCAGCCACAGCAGCAGATCTGAAGAGCAGTAAACTTTATCATTTCTAACCATGTCTTAGGCCCATGCTTAGGAGAAACCAAGTGGCAGGCTCAGATTTTACTGTGAATAATACAATGCACTTTATACTTTGAGCTCAATTCTGTAATGCTATTTAAGTAATCTATTATTGTATATATGTCATTCATTGTAACTGTTGACTGATCAGCAGAATGCAGTAGGTTATTATAGTGTCAGAAGGGGTTCTGCATTCTTCTAATGGAGAAGTCCTATAGAATTCAATCTGTAGGATATTTAAACCAACCTGTAGAATATCAGCATCTACCTAATTCTCAATAGATAGATTGTTAACATAATGTCTGTATAGTCTTAATTTCTGTAGAACCTCATTGATTTCAAACCAATTTAATTCTTTGGGATAGTTCCCTATTATAACTTACGTACATTGTGGTAACACTCAAAATGGTTTAGTTGCTTTCCAAACATCTAGGCTACGTCTACACTATGAGTTTTCTCGGCAAAATATATGCAAAGGAGGGACTCACTTGCATGAGTTGCGATCTCATTTGCACATTTTCTGCTGATCCATTTTTGCACTGGGGTTTTTGCGCAAAAACAAGCAGTGTGGATGTTTTATTTTTGTGCAAAAACCCCTTTTCTGCACAATCCTTATCCCCCAAAAAAGGAGGTTTACCGATCCATTTTTGCAAAATTCCCAGCAGAGTGCCCATTGACATCAGTTGGACTCATTGGATACTCAGCAGTTTTAGTAAGCTGGCTATTTATTTAGGAGTCTAAATTTGAACACATGCACCTCCTTTTAGGGTAATACATTTGAAAATCCTGGCCTTATTTTTTAATTTCCTGGACACATGATTCGACCCAGGACTAGAGGTGGTTGGAAAGTGGAAAATAATTTCCCAACATTTCCTTTTCACTCTTGATTGAAATTTAACTTGCTTAGAAATTTTGTTAACAGTTTACTCCAGAACTAAGTGCAATCAGATTCTCTCTGGCATTCCACACCAGGCCACCTCTAAGTCTAGTGAAAAAGAAGCAAAACTCCCGTTGACTGCAAAGAGCTCAGGATACTCAAGGTATCTTCTCAGATTAATATCATTAAAATGAGATGACTGGCAAGTAAGCAGCCAGTCCCAGAACAACATACCCCTGAGCTGCTGCAAGCCAAGGAAACACAGTTTGCGTAATTGTGGGGTGGAGATTTTGTGGAGTTTGTTTAAATGTGTTCAAATCCGCCTGTCTTTTTCACTGGCTGCATTAGGCTGGTATTCTGCTGCAAGACACTGGAATTCTGCAACATGTGTGAAACTTTGGAAAAACAGTTGTGTCGACATGCCCAAGTTTCTCAGAAGCAAACTGCACATTGTAGGGCATGTTAAAGATACTAACAGATGACCTACAGCAAGCTACACACTGTGCAATGTAAAGCCAAGAGCTTTATGTCAAGCTCAGAGGTCCTGAACGGTAACACTTTTCAAAGAGCCTCAAAGTAATTAGACTCTCTCTCCAAGGTGACATACTTACACTCTAATACCAGGAATAAGGAAAAGGACTGAGGCTACTTACCTCAAATCCAGAGCAGCTTAGGCACTTTCACCTCACTGTTTTGTTATGACAGCTCTCTGTTTGGATGTTAGTTAGTGGTGTTTTGAATAGAGCTGCTTTCACCTTGCTGGCTTTGATTCTTTCCCAGTAATTAGTGAGGGCTTTGAGATGATGCAGCAAGGTGCTAATTGACATTAACATGCAAAACAGGAAATCCTGGCACAATTTAAAATTAACTCCCTGCCACTATACTGAGGACCTGTGTTTAACTCGTACTTTGTCAAACCATCCGGAGTTAGATTTTAGTTCAGGAACAGCACAATGCTGGACGCAAAGTACGGGCTTGAAAAGACTTAGATGTAATAGTCTGTGAAAAAAAATAGAGCTCATCTGATGAAAAATTATTTTTCCATTTTAGTTTACATGTTAGCAAAAAGTGAGCGTATGCTGGACAGCTAAGATAAATATGCACAGCTCAGGCTACGAGAACTGAAAGTGATACAGTTTTTGTCAGTCACCTCACGCTGAGTGAAATGATCTGACTACTTGGTCAGTTTCCTTTGCATGTCCCCATATCCCGGGGTTCCCCACGTTTTTGAGCTTATGGACCCCTTTTCAATCTGTTAAAATTTTACAGACCCCCCAAGAGGAGTGGCAGGAAGGGGCGGCCAGCACGTCCCTTGGACTGCGCTGCTTCCTCAGCTCCCATCCTGTCCATCCCCTGCCCATCCATGGAGGATAGGATGAGGGAGTTCTCATGGCAAAAGGCAGCTCCTGCCCCGGCACTCCACCGTTGGCCGGGCACGGAGCCTGGGGGGGGGAGAAAAAAAGGAAAAGGAAAAGAAAAGTAAGGATCGGGCCCACTGCAAGACTGGGGAGGAGGAGGGAGAGAGCTGGAGTGTAAATGGCAGCGCAGCTTGTAAAGGGAGGATGGATGGTACCCCCTGGGGTATCAAGATCCTACCCTGAGGGTGGGAGACAGCTTGCATGCAGCTGCTGTGAACAGCGAGCCCCAGGTGAGAATTGCCTGGAGGAAAGTTCCAGTCCCTCAGTGGGCCTGATCCTTACTTTTCTTTTCCTTTCCTTTCCTAAACTTTCCGCAGACCCCCTACAGTATGGTTGCAGACCCCCAGGGGTCCATGGACCATAGGTTGGGAACCAGTGCCTTATACCAAAGGCCAGGAAGACGATTGGAGGCAGGAGAAGAACATAATGTAACTAGTCTTGATAGATTATGGTTATCATATGGTTATTATTGTTACTGTTGGGTCACTATATCATCTGGCCACACATAAATAATTTACACACAAAATATAAGGCAAACTTTCTTTGCTTCAGCCATTTCTAAGTAAATAATTAGGTACCGTGGATAGCCTACGCATTCTACCTTTTTAATCTGCTCATTGGCAGCTTTGTCAATGTGCCATTGCCGGTGTTTAGGCACTGCATGGGGAGTCTACAAAGCCAGAAGTGGATTTTGGAGACAAAAGAAAGTGAGAAGAGAAGACTGGGCTGAATGTAAGGGGCAAGAGCTGGAGAAGGAGGGGACAAAAGGAGAGACGTCAGTTGTACTGACCTTGAAATGTGGAACCACTTTGGAGTGGTGCTGGAAGCCACATATTACTACAGACAAACTTCCCCTAAAAAGCAACATGTGGATAGACCTCTATTATTTATGATCCCCTCTGAAAACTCCTGGATATTGGACAACATCATGCATGTCAGTCAATGTTACAGTAAGAGTGGCAAAATATTGGCCATAGTCATAGTTCAGATGTTAGCCCTGGTTCTGTGAACTCTGGGTACCAAGCTTCTACAGGTTGAACTTCTCTAGTTCGGCATCCTCAGGATCTGACAGGTGGCAAGCCAGAGAGTTTACCAGACCATGGGAGGTCAGTATTGTCTAGCAGCATTACTAACACTTCCACTGCTTGCTAGGCTCTTAGAAGATATTTAGGGATAAATTAGAGCTAAATAACAGCACAGAATACTGAGAGCCAGGACTGGTGGCTGTAAAAAAACTTTATGGGTCTGCAGGCAACTTGGCCACAACCATGATAAACCGACATCCGGCTAACTAAAATCATGCCGACCACAGATACTGCCAGACCAGTGAGTGCTGGATTAGAGAGGTTCAACCTGTGCTGCCATTAACAGATTTCTCCAGAATGGACCGCTTCAGTCCATATGTGTGAAAAGGGACAAAATCTAAGCAGCCTGAAATTGTGCTACAGAGGAGAGCACTTCTTTGGAATAGCTGTAACATTAGGTAGAGATTATCTCAGGCAAAAACCTTTGAATGATCTTACTCTATTATACTGTGTTACAAGTTAATAGCTGGCCTTGTGGGACTGCTGCTCTGAGCCAAGAAGCAAGATAATGAAAACTGTAAATGAAACATAAATTTTAGCTTTTGGCCTTTTTCACTGAAACTTATTAGCACAGTACACTCAGAGCAAAATAATCACTTCATATGAGGCTCGTGTTTTGCTTTGAGAGTTTCTAGCCTTCTGCTGAGAAAAGTAACTGGCTTTTGTTTAAAAAATATTTTTTGTCTCAGACAAAAATAGACCAGATGAGAATCTCTTGGTGAGAAACTTAAATGTCATCATTACCCTGGGCTCTAGGAAAGAGAAATGCCTTCCACTACAAAATGTTTACATTGGCTGCCCAGGTTTCCCCTGATTTCCTCTGTTGGGAATGAATAATTAAGAGGTGAACTGGGAGGTGAAAAAAGGCCTCTGTGTGTTTAAGGCTAATGTCACAGCATTCCAAGGACAAAGCTCATGGTACATAGAAAGGTTTTTTCTGTCAAACAGATGAATTAAATAGCTAAGCAAGATGTGGAGAAGAAGAGTCAAACAAAAGTAGAGAATCCCCAGTAGGAAGCTTTTAGTATGCACTTACGACAGGTATTGCATGAAATGGCTGCAAAACACACATATGTGGGACACAGGGGCAATGCATGTAAGGTGTTAATAGTCTAAGCTGATGCCAAAGAAGAAAAAGAGCAGACAGGGTCAGCTACTGTTTCCTGAACGAAACGTTCATTTTCTTATGGTGGGCAGAGCTGGGTGTGTTTTACAATGTGCAAAACACACACTTACAATTAAAATAAAACTAAGATTGACAGAGACAAGGGGATGGCCAATAGTGACCGTGGCACAACATCTGTAGAACATTTGGGGGCACATTTTTAAACAAAAAGTTGTTAAAAAAGCCCACAGAAATCAAGTTATTTGGGAATTTCCAGTGCAGCTCATTGAGCTATTTCTTGGTGGAAGTAAACACTCATTGTACTTTAAAATAAGCAGCTACTCTGCTTTGATTTTTAATTCCCTGTCCTTTTGTTGGAAAATGGGGAGATGTAAGAGAGTATGATAAAAAATTGTAGTAAATACAAGAAAAGGTAACAGTGAAATTACTTTTCCTGTCTATTCTGAGTGCTTGATGTTATGAGGTTCTAAAGTGTCTAATCCCACTAATTTACAAAAGTATTTAGGCATATAGCTAGGCATCTGGGGGGATATTTAAAAAGTGCTGAAATGATTTAGGTGCCTAAATCTCCTTGATTTTCAATGTCAGTTAGGAACCTACCATGCAAAGGCATGTTGTTCAATCCCTCCAGGTGCCTAGTTGAAGTAGTAGGTGCCTAAATGCCTTTATACATTTGGCCCAAATTAACTTTAAAATCGAACACAGATGCTTAAATCATCCAGACTCTTCTGATAATTTTACTCATAGTCAAATGCATTTTGTCTCCTGCTAGATGTTTTTTAAGCAGAAAAGTGACTTAGCATTCCTGCTTCCAAAACAAGAGGCAACTTAAAATTTCCACTCTACTGATTTAATCTTAATTGATGGCTGAGAGAAACACAAGTGATATACAGTGGTCCAGATATTCCATGTATACTAGATTGCAGAGGACTTGTACTCATTTACCATAGATAACACTTCAGCCTCTCATCTTTGAATTTATGGCTACATAGGAAGGTTAAGAAACCAGCTTTTTTTTGTTGTTGCTAGTGATGAATGTCTTTTAATCATCTGCACGAATTTAAGACTCAACAAGTATATTGTCCTCCCTGGAGTGTGGTACAGTATCAATGCATTATTAAGCATTGCTCTGTTACCTTGAATACGGTAGCAGAAAAAATTATGCAAAGGTTTATTTTGTGCATGTAGATTATTTTTGCCCTTTCAAATCAAATGGGTAGTTAGGAAGATTCTTTTCCTTTCTATTGTTCTTTTAAGCGTTGGCTGGTAAGTGAAGGTTGAACATATGTCTTTACGTTACGAAACACCTATCCATCACCCAGGCCTTTTGTCAATTCACCCAATGTGACAATTACAGCATTTCAGAGATGAGACTTTCTAATCCTATTACTCATTCATCAACCTGCGGATGATAGGAGAAGCTAGATCGAACAGTGCCAAAAGAGCAGTGAGGAGCCTTCTCCAGTGCTGTGAAACTAGGCTTAGCTCAGGCACAATAGGTGTGTAATTTAAGGTTTTGTTGAGCTGAAATCCAATCACATACTTGACTGGTAGATCACAGAAAGACACAGGCAAAGAGAATGAGATAATTCTACCTCACACAAACACTTGAATCCGGCTTTGACTTAATAACAAGTGTTTGATCAACCTTACACTGTTTCATTCCATTTTTTTATTTGCACCTAGTGATGGGATGGGATTGAACCTACTTGGGTACTGGCCAGTAACATAAAAAGCTCAGGCTGATAATAGAGGAACCTGATCAGACTGATACATAGGAAAAAGTGCAGGCGATCAGAAGTTATGCAAATATGGGTTCTTGGGATTGGACTGAGTATGGTTTTATGGGCATTCAGTACCACAGAATGGAGGGGACATAATAGAAACATGAGAAGAGAAGATAAAAGGAGAGCAGTGAATGGCGTAGGGTGGGCAAGAATCTTATTAACTGCTGTGAACTTTTTCTCCATTTCTCTCAACTGGATTCCTCCCTTCAATCTATCTTAATTCGAGAAACTGGCACAGAAGGCTCAACGTTGCATATATACCAGTGAGAAAATCTGGTACAAAGGTGTTACACCTTAAAGTTGCTACCCAGGAAAGGTAGGAGGGGGCGTGTGCGTATGTACGTGCATGCGTGCATGTGCATACATGCCTGGGAGCTGTGCAAAGGGCAGGATCAGCCAGTATATTTCACAGAACAAGATGCAGATTAATCCCCATACTATGAATCAATTGTGTGGTGAGTTAGAAAGACAGATTTTAATCTGGGAGAGTTTTTCAGATTCAAAGTGGGGTAACACTGGCTGGCCTTTGCATTTAAAAAAAAAGAAAAAAAGAAAAAAAAAAGATACTTCTGAAACATTTTGACTAAACGCTTAGTGAATAACACAGTTTGCAACAATATCCAGCTACATTTATGTTTATCACCTTCATCACTATCATAGCATTCTTGGGCCCTGCACAATAATCCAGCTTTTGTGAGTGAACTAAAATTAATAGACCAACACCAAACTTCTCAAAATTTCCTCTGATTTTTGAGTGCCCAATTTTTAGTCATCTATCAAATTTTTGGAGTTGCTGGGCAGCAGAGCCGATATTAGG
This sequence comes from Pelochelys cantorii, assembly GCA_032595735.1. NCBI lineage: Eukaryota > Metazoa > Chordata > Testudines > Trionychidae > Pelochelys > Pelochelys cantorii. The sequence continues at coordinate 12,057,893 of CM064339.1, read as the reverse complement.
GGTGGCCATTTTCAAGGGGCCGCCGACAGAGCCCGACAGAAGCCTTCTCGGGACACGCAGCAATTAAAGGGGCCATGACTGTATTTTGGGCCCCCCCCCCGACCCAGTGGTGCCTGGGGCTGCCAATTGGTTAGGACATAGTGCTCCTTCTCTACATTGAGATTTTAGATGCTTGGAATCTTTGAAAGTCAGATTCCAGGTATCTCAAGGGAAGCCAAAAGTTCAGACATTCTGTGTTAAATGAAACTTTAAGCAAACATTGGAGTAAATATCTTATGTTTTAAAAAAGACAAATGTTTAATGTTGGTTCAGATTTGGAAAAAGTAGCAAGTGCTGTACAGGTGTAATATGACAATATATTTTTTGAGAAAGCAGATCTACAAAATGGCCATGAAAATCAACTAACACAGTAGAAGCTGGTAACATCTGAAGGTGGATGGGGAAATCTGACGTATAAAAGTGCATTTATTGCTCTGCTATAGCAACAGGTAAGAAATGTACTGTGTGTGTGTGAGAAGACTGGAACCAAATCCTACCCTGAGGAATGTGATGACCTGGAAAAAAGAAGAACACTAGTGAGATTAAAGGGAGCAGACATCTACAATGGGGGAAAAGATCTAAAACAAGGAGTTAGTTGAAAGAGACCCAACCCCAGGCAGTGTGCTGCTTCAAACCAGAAAGAAACTGGGTATAATTTTCTGAATTCTAGAGCAAAGATAATCTAGAAACAGCAGCACCGAAATGAATATTTTAAAAAATGAATCAATGATTTAAAAACAAAACATTTCCTTGATGTCCTAACCATGCTGCGTGTGAGATTTTCAGCAGTTCAAAGGAGTACAATGGAATTGAGATATCTTCCAAACTGGGGAGGGAAGAAAGACAACTGAATATAATCTGAGAAGCTCAAATTGGAGTCAGATATGGTTCCAAAACTATAGAGATTTCATGTACACAGAGATTTAATTCAGCAACACAGAGTCTGACATTTGACCAGACAGTTGCCTTTGGGTTCTAACTAGAAATAGCCTCCGTTTTAAAAATATTTAGGGGAATAAAATTAGAATTTCCTAAGGCTTTGGTAGAGGCTATGAGCTAACATTGAAACAAACAATACGCAGTTGACTACTGCCTGGCAAATCAGCAAAGTTCTTAATTTAGGAAGAGAACAGCAATTGTTGCTAGATTTTGCCACAGACATCAGCTCGTAACAGAAATGGTCTTTCCTGATGTTTGCAAGCTTTTCATAGCTAAACTCTCTTTTACTGTTGTAGAGGCAGGTTATGTTTGCATCACAGAATCATAGAATCCTAGAGCTGGAAGAGACCTCAGGAGATCAAGTCCAGCTGCCTGCCCAAGGCAGGACCAATCCCAACTAGTGACTATATCCTGTCTAGTGAAAAAAAGCCACAAAAAATAGCTATGCTAATGCTCTGTAACAGAGTTACTATCCTGCCTGGGTGAGTAAACATTCCTTAACATACACAGATAACGCTCCTCCAGCCCAAGGGGTGTGGCTCCTCCCTAGCTCAGTAAGTAATTCTCAGAAGGTCAGAGGAGAATCTGTTCTTCCTGACATGGGGACTGAGGGAAACTTTGGGTTACTGCAACATCAGCCATAACAGGGGAGCTGTCACTTTATCCTCTCATAGTAAATATAGCTTTGGGTTTTTTTGCTTGTGGCATTTGTATCCACTTGTATCCATTGCAAGAGCAAATAGCAATTATTTGCCGCTGTTGCTACTGCTAGTATTGAATGTTTCCACTAGGAGCGCTTTCTAAGGTATCCACACTATGCATTGAATCAGGGGAGGAGGAACATGAAGTGGCCTTCAGTGCACTCCTTATCAGTACATCCTCTTAACAATCTGTAGCTGTTTGGATGCAAGTGTGTTATTAATTCAGCTGTTGAACAAGCAGTATATAATTATAGGAAGCCACACAACCACATTAGCCACACAAATACTAATGGTATTTTCATGACATATGTGTATATCATTTTATCAGTGATAAAACTCCCACTGATTTCAGTGCGGGCAGCCACCTCTCACCTTTTTTGTGGAAAAGAAAAGAAAAAAGACAGTGTTGAGAACAATTATAATAAATGAGATGGGGGAATAGGAAGAGAAGGGGATGCTAGAGCAAAAAAGAAACAAAAAGGGACAACACTTGACGGTCTTTGAAAAGGGTGAAATTCACAGAGGCTTTATCAGGCACCACTTAAACCTTGTATTGGGGGCATATGTCTGCCCCCACTGAAAGAATCTCATTAACTTTAACTGGCATAGGATGTTATCCAAAGGGCTTAGGCTATGGATACCTTGTGTGGGCCCTGTGCTCCCTTCTGAATTTAACCAGAATAGCTCATGCTTGTCTTAGTTACACCACTTACACTCCATGGTGTTATGGCTCCAACGTGGATTTTAGATGCTGCAGCAGAGTGATCACGTGGAGGATCTCTGCACGCACTGTGCTCTCCAGAAAGGTGTGTAGGGGCTCTGTGCTGGCATTGCAGACACCAGTGCCGAGGGTTCATGGGGAATAGACTGGAGGAGACCATGCAAGATAATGCTACCCAGACATATGGCATCTTCATTGCAGCTGAACTTTCAGTGTTAGATCCAGAGAGACCACAGTGAAGGAATGCAGCATGCAGTTATCAGAAGGCTTGGACCATGGTAGTGAGTCTCATACCCTAAAGGAGTGGTGACAATTTCCTTGTTAGATCAAGATGAGGAAAACTCCCCCACTCTAAGCAGCTATTGTTTTCTGGCCATCCAAGGGCAGCTGGGGATGCAACAAGGCTCTGGGCTGTACGAAAGGTAGATATCCCATGTCAGCTAAAGTGTCCATACAATCCTTAATCAACAACAAATCGTCTTGCAGCACCTTAGAGACTAACAAAACATGTAGATGGTATCATGAGCTTTCGTGGGCTGTGCCAAATCTACATGTTTTGTTAGTCTCTAAGGTGCTGCAAGACAATTTGTTGGTTTTTAAGGTTTTTCAGTTACAAACTAACTTGGTTACCCCTCTGAAGCTTTTGAATCCTTAATCAGTTCTTCTCACTCCTCACCTCTTTAACTATGTATCACTCACACAAGCCCCATTCTTGGCGTTCTTTTGGGATAATCAAGGGATTGCACTACCTTGGCCTAATAAAATAAAGACAGGGCTAAAAATCATTAGCTTACATATGGGATGGCCTTCCTCACTACAGTATCTTGCTACCTGCCCTGCTCATACATGTGAAATAGGAGGGGGGAAAAGTAAAATCTTGTCCTTAAATGTGGGTTAAAAATAAGTAGCCTTATTATACATTCATACAGGAGCAACTGCACTGGCTTTAACAGAATAACTCTTGATACAGTGTTCGAAAGGGGTGGGGCCAAGGGCAGAAGGGGTGGGCCCAAGGTCAGCCAGCCTTTAGTGCCACCCAGACCACAGCATCTCCCCGCTGCCCTCAGAACCGTGTAGCAATTCCAAGGGTCCTGGGAGTCCAGCTGCTGCTGCTGCAGTAGCAGAGGTGGTGTCTGGCAGCGCCAGGCTCCTTTGAGTCTCCAGGCCCTGGGATAGATGTTCCCCCCACCTAGTTGGCAGGTCTTCACATAATCTCCTATACAAGGGATTAAAAATGGATTTGAATAACATATTTTTTAATAAACGTATAGGCCAGATTTTGTGTCTGTGTCCCAGCACAACAGGAGGCAATGGGCAATGGACAGTCTTTACTAGCCAATACAATAACCTCAGTGAAATCTTGCCACTGGAGATGTGGACAGAACCCCACTGAGCAGAACAGGCCTCTGTCATTCTCGGAGCTTGTGGATCCCCTGCCTGGAGTCCTTAAAGTTTGTCTCCACCCCCTCCCAGCAGTTTTCCATTCAGTTGCAGGCTAAGACTGGCACGAATGGCTCCAAGGAACTCTATGCATGTCAATCCTGCCATTTCCAAAACGTTTCTGTGCCATGGCAGCACGGCTGTTAGGTGCCTGGTTCTATAGCAGCAGACAACTGGCAGCAGCAAAGCTTAACTAGGTGAGTGTAAACATGTCTCATTCCAAGATGTTATTAGGGGCGCAGCAGAGACATGGGGAGCTCTGAATAGCCACCCTTGCTATGGTCCACATTCAAAGTTTTGAATATCGCTCACGTTTTGACTCCCCTGCTCCCGAGCTCTTTGAGCTACAACGCTCAGTGTAAGTCATTTACCTTCCAGTGGTACCGCTAGCCCTTTGTGAACAATTAAGCTAAGGTTGAAGGTCATAATAGATCAATTTTGCTGACCATATTAAATTTTATTTTTACTGAAAGGAACTTTTTGTCTCTTTTATCAGGAGGCAAATTAAGCTGTGAACTCAAATTCCATCAGGCTGTCTACGCTGAAGCCCAGGGGCTTTAGCAAAGGAGCAGCAGTGGTCAGAAACTGCACTCAACAGTAAATTTCTTTCTTTCTTATTAAAAAGAATAATTTATGACCTGTACAGTACATCTTAAAGAGGGAATTTAACACAATACACTGTATTCTCCCTTGCTCTTAAAGGCCTGAACCTGCAATATACAGGGGAGGAGGTGCTGAGTTCCTTCAATACCATTGGAGTCCTGGGGAGCAAAACGCTCTCCTCACTCCTCAGGATCAGGATCAGGATCAGCCCCGAAGCAGTTGCCTGTCCCTGTTAGGCTTCTCTTTTGCGACTCCTGGGGAATTCTTTTCTGGTCAGTAAAGAGCGTATTTCCCATGGAAACATTAACTAAATATTTAGCATGGCTAACTATAAATTGAATGGGGCTCAGCATGAAGCCTTTGGAAAGGAGGGTTGTTTTTTTTTCTGTTTTTGAATCTAATGTTTCGCTCTGTATATAAAGGAAAAGGTGAGATTTTCAAACCTGCACAAGATTGGCCTAGCTCTGCATCCATCAAAGCCAATGGGAGTTTTGCAACTGACTTCTGTGAAAGCAGAAACACTGAGCACTTTTGAAAATCTTACCCAACATGGCTGTTTTAGTGTGATTGCATTATTTTAAAGGATAGGTATTTATTTGTAAGGGGAAATCATTTTAAACTAAAATAAACCACAAATGAAATCATTTAGTCCTTCCCCAGTTCTCAGACTGTGGAGAGCTTTATTTTCTAAGCATCAGGTTGGAAATGCCAAGACATGCTGTAAACATAATTGCTGGGCTGACTCAGCCCTTGATTGTCTGGGGTTGAATTCCATACTCTGTGCTGGTGGGGAAGGAGTAGTCTTTTGGCTCTTAGAAAATACATTTTGTTTTCTTGGTGTGGACATTAAAAATGTGCATGGAACTGCATTACTAATCTGTGCACAAAATTAGTATCATGTGCACAAAACTGGTCATACATGTGCAATTGACCAGGTACTCTGTGCATAGAATTGCACATGCAACTGGTATTCTGGTTTGTGCACAGTTTAGTATGTATGTTTTCAAATTAGGCTGTAAAGATCCTTCAAGGCCCTTATTTTCCTGTGAGAGTAAAGCTTCATCCAATTGGTCAACATTTCCCCTCCGCATGGTATAGTGCAGTGTATTATGTTCCAGACATCTCAATGGCTCCTGGTTCCACATCAAAGAAGGCTGAGTTTCAGTGGAGGATAAAATTATTGTATTTTATGCTATATAATTTGGAAAATATCCTGTGGAATAATGTTAATATTTATTAGCTTGACAGCAAACTAAAAGATATAAACCACAGTTACAAAAGACTGATAATTAAGGACACTTTCTCAAGATAGCACAGTGCTTAGTAATAAGAAAGTACATCAACTTTTCACAATCCAAGTGCCTAGTATTCAAATATGATATCTCAACTTTATGGCCACCTACAGTTTCATAAATATATGAATGAAAGTTAATGTAAGCTATGGGTGGACATCAGTGAGACAACAACATATTTCTCTATATGTATTTGGGTTCACTGGCTAGCAGAGGATGCCAAGAGATTTCTGTTGCTACCATGAAATTTACATGGAGATTATGAGTCAGTGAATGTGTATGTTAATGCTGCTAATCATTTCATTTTCAGTTCTCCTATCTGTGCGCCTGATGATAACATGTCTGCTCAGGTACACAGATAGCTTGTTTCTTAATTACTAATCTTTTATTAGCACTCATAGCCACTTTGGTACAGATTTGATTCCAAAAGGAGAAGAAATATACTTTCAATAAGATAGATATGAAAGAGAAGTAAGAATCAATCCTGCGGGTTTTTTTTTAAAAGTCAATGGGAGTTTTGCCACTGTCTTCACTGAGAGAAGAACTGGGTCTTATTTACTCTTCTTATAAGCAAGGTATGGACACATCTTTTTGGAAGGTAAGTGCAAGAAAAAAACAACATGTAATATTTTCAAGAAGTAAGGTAACACTGAGCAAAACAAAGAACTTCTAGATCTTCCACCCATCTACAATCGGTGTGACACAATTAACTGAATGAGTTACTTTAATAAACACAGGGTTACCTATTGGCTCTCTTCTTTCTATTGTTCTTACTGTCTGTGGCTCTTTTTTTTTTTTTTGCTTGATGATAATGACTCTTTCACATAAAGTGGTGCATTCCAGCAACCTTGTTTTGCTAAATACTTTAGTAATGGAGTAGTAATTTGATTGATTATTAAAGTTCATAGCTTCATTGTAGCAAAAATCCAGAAACGCCATCCTCAGCCAGTCATATTTATTTTTGCCAAAACGCCATTGCACTAGTGGCAAGAAAACTTAGGAAAGGAGAAGGAAGGGAAGCGTACAGTTCAAATACTTATTGTTTCTTAGGAAGCAAGTTGATAATACTTGGAAAAATCACCTCTCACAACCACAGCCCACCTTTCAAATAATTATTGCTTTCTTCCCGGTATACATTAGTCTCCTTTGTAGGGATATTTCTAAAAATTGTATGTATTAGTCTCAGTAGGGCATACTGGCTTAATTGAGATGCATCATCCTATGTTCCCAGTCAGTTTGAAAGGAAATATGACTGTATTTGTGATATCACAGGGCTTTCTCCACACTGATATGCTTGGAAAGAAACCTGAGGAATGAATACGCACAAGAAGAGACTTAGGAAATGTACTTGGAGAATGTGCTTAGGCTTTGCTTTGAGGAATGTTCACAGTGCCTGTACAGTTCAAGTCAAAACTATCTATTCAGGCAGCGGGGCTCTGATGCCCTCTCAGAATTACAATGTGCTGTACATCCATGGGCAGAGATTGTAGAGTGAGGGGAAGCCTTCACTTCAAACTCCACTCATGTAAGCTGTCTCCAGCAGCAGCTGAGATACAGAAAAGCAGCTGAGATACAGAAAAGCAAAGCGCCACCACAGTGCACCCTGCTGCCAATGTGTAGGGACTATAAAAACTTGCCTCCAACGATCATTATTCAATCCTTATTAAAAACGTGGGCTAGAAATCACCACAATGATCTGTTCATAGCCATTTCCATATTTCTACTCCGTGTATGTTATTCAATTATCCATGCCCATCTTTTCTTTTCTAGCCTGGGCTGTCTCAAGGACAAAAACCCTTTGCCTTTCCTCAGTCTTCTTGTCTCCCAGTCATAATACAGTGCTAACCTAAATCTCCCTCTTCCTGGCTAGTTAATAGACTTCATTCTTCCAGGAGGAGAGGGGTGTTGCAAAATGCCTGGCTTTTAGTTATTAAACACCTTCAGTGATATTTATGACAGACTTTCACTTCTTTCCTACTTGAAGATCAGTTAAACTAGATGCTGAGATGTTTATGCTCTGTGCTAATATACCACTTGCTTTATAACAAAGCCTGAAATGGGTGGGTTTAGCATCTTATTTTTAAATATTAAGGGCCAGAGCCTAATCTGATGCAAAGTACCATAACTCTGTTGACGTAGATGAAGCTACACACTAGCTGAGGACCTGGCACTGGCTGGTGGACATCATGCCGGCTGTGCTCCACTAAATACCAGCCATGGTGCTGTTTCTTTCCTATAGAAGACAGGAAGAGGATAGATGGGGGAAGAAGGAAAACAAGGGCATGAACAAGATATATCTGCTAGGAAAGGGTGGTGAGGGAGATGTGGGGGTTAAAATACCCTGGAAATTAAAAGACAAAGGCCTCATTAAAAAACAAAAACAAAAGTAAGATCAAACTAACAAGATATGAACCTAACTTGATCACTTTGCTTCTGATATCTCAGGAAGCATCTGTGGCCAAGAATAATTTTTTCAGGCTGCCCGTGACTTCTCTCAGGGTATGTCTACACTACAGCACTATTTTGAATTAACTTATTTCGAATTAGTTAATTCAAAATAAGCTAATTCGAAATAATGCATCTAGACACAAAAACTAATTCGAAATAGCGTTTTTCTAATTCAAAATAGCGCGTCCACATTGAGTGGACCCTGAATCGAAGGTAAGGCTGGCCAGAACCAGTGCCAGCAGGGCATCAGGGTCGGACTTAGTGTGTGGGTCTGCTGCCTCAGGCTATCCGAGGTCTGTTCTTAAAGGGACCCGACCCCCCATCCCGGACAGACAGTTCTCAGGTTTCTCTGCTTGCTGGTCTATCTCACTGAGGGACAGCAAAGCATTTGTGTCTCAGAGTGCTCTGCTTGCCCTCACTCGGGACACCACAGCACTCTGCAACATGGAACCAGACCTGTCCCTGGGCATGCTGGTGCGTCTCGTGTGGTCGTTGCCATCAGCCCAGCTGCATTTGCTGCAGGCTGACATCCGGGAGGTCCATCGTGGGACTGTCAGGATCCAGGAGGCCCTGCGGGGGAGCGTCCACCCCTCAGAGCCCTCAGAGCCACCCCGGTCCTCTCCACCAGGGGCTTGTGCCCCATTCCTCCCTCATGTCCTTCCACTTAGCCCTCCCTAGCCCCCCTTCCTGATGTCAAATAAAATACACGTTTTTTCATAAACATGAACTGTCTTTATTTAACAAAACTGGGGAGGGGGAATGAAACTCTGGGGAGACTGGGGAAAGGAGGCGGGAGAGGGGAGGGGGAAAACTGGGAGGAGGGAGCTGGAAGGGGGAAGCAAGGGGAGGAAGGGGGAGGGGAAGCTCAGCGTTCAGGGGTAGGGGGTCTCGTTGGGCCTCATGTCTCCCAGCACGGCGGGAGCCGCGGCTTTGGCATCCCTGGGGGGATGGGGAGGAGGGTGCAGAGGTTGAGGTGGGGGGGTGTGGAGATTGAGGAGGAGGGTGGGAAGGTTGAGGAGGGAGTGGTGGGAGGGGGGGCAGGAGTGGGAAGAGGTACAGTAGCTGGGGGGGCAGCAGGTGCTGGGGCAGCACGAGGCAGCACGCTCTGCACCAGGGCCTGCAGGTGTGGAGCACATGGCACAGTCCTGGGCAAGCTGCTCTCGGCAGAGCTGCAGGTCCTCCTGCATCCAGGCCTGGATGGTGTGGTACAGGGCTCGCAGGGCCCCCAGGTGCTGGTCCCAGTATCCCTGCTGCATGCTGGTGGTCTGGAGGAGCCCTCGGGTGTTGGAGCATGTCCCAGGTGGGGTGGTGCGCCCTGCATGTGCGGCTGGTGCGGCTGTGGAGAAAAAAGGGGAGTGGTCAGTTCTCCCTGGGGACACAGTGGATGATGCCCAGCGCCCCCTGCGAGGTGAGGACGACTGTGCCCTGCACCATCAGAGCCGACGTGCTTGCACAGAGGCCATAGTCGGGATGTCTGGCTCTCCCCGGGAGTGGGAGCTGCCCCAAGACCGCACCCATGCCCCTGTGCCGTGTATAGTGCGGCCGAGGCGGGGGGGAGATGTCCCCTGCCTCTGTGTAGAGGGGGGTGTCCTGCTGGGTCCCCCCCTGAGGTTGGGAGCATGTCAGGTCTCTTCGCACATGCATGTGCCTATTGGGCCACGGCCCCTGGGTGTCACGCAGCTGGAGCCACCTGCCCAAGGGTGGCATGGCATGTGCTTGCACGTGCACAGGTGGCTGCATGATCCGTGGGAGGCATGGCCCACGCGCGTGGTCTCTGGTCTCCCTCCCCGCCTCCCCCCCCCCCGGGTAGGGAACAGTGCTGGCACTTACCTGGTATGGCCTCCCGGACGACCCTGCCGACTCCGATGCCAGGACAGCTGGTGGTGGCCCCTCTGTGGCGCCGGGTCAGGGTCCTCAGCTCCCAGCTCGCTGCCTCCCGGGCTGGTGTGGACCGCCCCACCCCCCAGGATTCGGTCGAGGGTGGGGAAGTAGGGGCAGGTGGCAGTCCCTACTACGGCGCCGCCCTGGTGGCCCTGGCGTACACCTGCTGCAACTGTTTAATTTTGAGACGCACCTGCTCCTGGGTGCGCCTGTGGCCTTTCCTGGCCGTGGTGGCCGCTATGCAGCTGTAGATGGCCGTGTTCCTCCACCTAGTGCTGAGATCATGGATGTTGGGGGCCTCCCCCCACACCTCAATGAGGTCCATGATCTCTGTACTAGTCCACAAGGGCGCGCGCCGTCTATGGCCCCTGGCTGGCCTCTGGGTGCTGGGGGACTGGGCGGGGGACGGCTGGCTGCCACTGGATGGCATTGTGCGGCCACTGGCTGAGGGTCTGCGGCTGCTGGCAGGCCTGGCTCTCGCACGTGCCCAGTGGCCAGACTCTACCCCTTTAAGGGCCCCGGGGCTGGGGGAGAGGAGAAGAGTTTTCCTGGTTGTGCCCAGAGTGGACACCAGGGGAAACTGGGAAGGGCTGGAGGCCCCCTAATTCGAAATAAGTGTCTACACAACACTTATTTCGAATTAGCTATTTCAAATTTGGTGTTATTCCTCATAGAATGAGGTTTACCAAATTCAAAATAAATGCTCCACTATTTCGAATTTATTTCAAAATAGCGGTTTGGCTGTGTAGACGCTATTAAAGTTAATTCGAAATAACTGCTGGTATTTCAAATTAACTTTGTAGTGTAGACATACCCTCATTGACTTCTCTCACAGTAATCTGGTGACTTGCAGGGAAGACTAAGTTACTCCAGGGTATACTTGAAATCCATACAGAGGCCACAGCTAATGCAGTGAGAGATGGCCTGCTTCTTAGGTGGGATTAGCTGATAGGATACATTATGCCACTTCTTCAGTAGCTGCACTGGCTTTCTATTTGCAGTTAGGAGCAATTCAGAAGATTGACTTTTGTCTGTATGGCTTTGTTTCTAGCTACCCACAGGACACCTCTGTTCTCAGGTTGGCTAAGAATTGTACAGTGATTATCTGTAGTGCTACAGCTAACAAACAGACTCTAGATTTAAGTTTCACAATACTGGTGGTATGATTTTCATTCTCAGCAGGAGGTGTTTTGAATCTGGATATTGCTACCTCCACTAGTCCAAAAAGTATGGACACTTGCTACTCTGACTTCTATGGAGGCAGGGATTGACTGCAAGGGAATGTTCGTTTTCTGAAAAGAGTCAGCTTTGTTTGTGTTTTTGTTAATAATATGCATGCACTCTCAGCCCCAGGAAAAAGAGATTACGTCTACAAATAAGTAACATCTATTCTCATCTTTTTCTTCCATACAGTTTTTCCCCCCGCAGGAGTACACATTTCTAAACACCAGGAGCCCAATCTGGCTCCTGTTAACATCAAGGGCAAACATTCCATTCACTTGAATGGGATCAGATTTGGGCTCAACATGAAAGTGTGCACCATTTTTGGTTAACATTGACCCTCTTTTGTCAGGCCCTGCAGTGACATACAAAAGAACATTGACCAGCTGTGTTGTGGGTAAAGAAGGATGGCTGTGCTCTCACAAATCCACTGCTCCAGCTGTATCAGGCTGTTGTTGTTAATCATGGGTTTTGTGCACTTCATTCACCCTTGTACATGCAATAGATAGTGGGAGAGTATATTGCAAATGTGCATTGAAATGGAAGAGAGAGATCTGAGTGAAAACATCATAGTGCAAAGCCTTTTGGTGTGGCAGAACTAAAATTACATGAGCAAAGTGTTCTATATTAATGTCTTAAAATTCTCACTACACTTACCTTTGACTTGCAGTTATTTTCTCATGATTAAAAAAGATGCTGCTCTCATAGAAGATGAACTGCGGGACCCTAATTTAACAATTTTGTTTAAACCTCACCTCTCATCTCCATGCACAGTTCTGACAACAAAACATTAAAGGCACAACCCAGAAAAATAGGGGTAAAATCTACACAGCTGCAGTGCTGTAGCTACACTACTATAGTGTAGATACTTGCTATGACGATGGAAGGGTATTTCTGTCAACCTAGCAGGTTCTATAGTAGGGATAAAACTGACTTATCTAAAGGTGTGCATTTTTTCACATTCTAGAGAAGTATTTAAATCAGGGAAGGAGAATAAAAAAGCGATGGCCTGCCAGGGTTAGTCCCTGGTGGGCCACCTCCATGTGTACCTGCAGCTCCGCAGGTATAGGGCAAGGCTTCCTGCTGCTCCTATTGGTTGCAAATGGAGATACGTGGTCAATGAGAGCCGTGATCACCTAATACCTCGGGAAGTTCAGGTAACCATAGGTGTGGGGACCTGCCAGGGACTAATCTTGGTGGACTGGATGTGGTCTGTGGACCGGTATTTGCCTATCCCTGATCTAGATCAACTGAAGTTTTAGATGGAGACCATCTTATCTCCACTGAAGAGCTTCTAGAGGCATCAGTAGGCACAAGTCTCATGTCCTCAAAATGTTTATACTTGAGAGTAGTGACACCACTAGTGGTCATGCTTAGAATGTTTACAAAATTCTAGATACTGTGTCAGGGCCTAGGTATTATGGTATAATAATCAAAGCAATTTGATAGCATTAATAAATAGATAGCACTAACATATAGATATCAAAGTAAATATATATTTAAACAGATGAGGAAATTGAGTTCAGAGAAATGAGCTGTGAATAGACATCAGAACCTTCGGAGTTCTTATTCAGTGCCCTGTTCACTTTGCTACGTAAGGTATATCTACACTGCATTGTAAAGCCAGGTCTGCAGGACCACGGTCTCAGTGGGACTGAGGCTCAGACTTGTCCCTCCCGGGGGATTTTAGAATCCAGGCAATGAGCTTACAAATGTGTCTGAATCAAGTGAGTATGTCAATGACTGGGGTTTGGATTCAAATCTGGGTCTGAGCCCAGGTTTACAACACGTTGTAGAAATGCACATAGTATTGCAGTGATGGAACTGAGCTATAGGCATTTGATTCTACTTAGATGCTAGACATTCTGTTTCCTATCCAGCACCTGTATAACATAAATAACCCTGCAGAAGTCTTGGGCAAATGGCATTCCTGCTGTACTAGTGTGAATGTGACTATGTAGTAAAAGAATGGTCTAATGGATAGAGCACTTAAGTCTCAGGATTAGACACGTCTTTCCAGCTCTGGCACTGACCTGCTGGAGTCATTTCCAGAGCCCTGCAAATCCACTGATATCTGCTTTACGTGCATGGGAATCCACATCTACAGATGTCAATGTGGATGTGTGCGACCTATTTTTGTGGGTACAGATGTGGATGTGGATACCAGTTTTGTATTTGCTCAGGATTCTAATAATTTCCTCGCCTGTGCCTCAGTTTCCCCATCTGTAAAATGGAGATAGTGATGCTAACCTACTTTGTAAAATGGTTTGAGAGTTACAGGTTAAAAGTTTTGTATATGATTTACATGTATAATAAAATTAACACCTAAAGGCTTCCGTCCTTTGCTGGATCAAAGAAGGAGTCCTCAACATCTTCTAGGATCAAGCCCAAGATTATGTAGGAAGTAGTGTATAGTATAGGGCTAGGCTAATAGTAACAAAAAAGCCCAGTCCTCCCTGGAGCAAACCTGTTTCATGAAGGTGGATTAGCTTGCACGATTGGGGCCTGTGCTAGCAATCCTTCTATTCTAAAATGATTGCCAAACACGTTTTTGCATATGGCATTTCTACCACAAACCATTGAATGGTACGAATTCAGCTGCTTCCTTTGCTGTCACACTGGTAGCTTGGGAAAACATCTTTAGCTAAATGTCAGTTTCTGCCATAGTTTGTGAAATCAATACAAACTGATTCAAAGAATTACAAACAGTAATGTGAAAATAAAATGATCTGCGTTATGGTTTTTAAGTAAATGATGATAAACTAATAAATGCCATTAGCTGCTGCCATTACTTTGTTGAGTTTAGCTGATATTACTATGTTGACTTTAAAAGCTATCAGCTTAACTATATAAATCCATTTGACATGTCTTTATTCAGATAAAACTTTAATACTGCAAGTGTAGCAAATTAGATGCAAATGCTCTTTTTATTTTAAGTATATTTAAAGCTGCCTTTTCAATGCAAATTTTACAGGAAATCTCAACAAGCTAGGACAGACATCTTAGCTGTCAGCATGGAGCACTTTCATTTTGGGCTCAGGCTTGGGAGCTGCTTTTTGTCCCTGCAGACAGAGATAATTAAAACTACAGAGAGCTGATTTTAAATATACATGATATACAGTTGCTTAAATCACGGGATAATGCATAAATGCACCCATTAACATTTTTGATAGCACAACACTGACCAGACAATGTGGCAAAGAAGATGTTATTGAACAGTTTTATTCTTCTGTAAATCATTTTATGGGTTTTATAAATTTCACCTGAATTAGTACAGAGGGCTAGAAATATCAATTCCAAACATGGATTGTGAATGTTCTCATTAAAAAGACATTGATACCATTAACTTTTTTTAAATTATGCTTTAAATTCTTTGTTTTAAAGTAGTCTGTAGCCTCTTTGGAATACATATCTATTTCAGCTTTGATTGCTGAACCCCCTTCATGAGTTTATCCAAACAATGTGACTTTACTCAGATCTTTTTAAAATCCCCATCTCTTGTGGTTGATAAAGCTGACTTTAGCTAAGAAGAGTTGGATCAGGGTGATTTAAATTTCACAGTGAAAATGATAAGGGCTTTACTAGAAATAATAAGCACATTCAAATACAGTCATGGGCAAACAGATGAATGTGCAGTGAGAAATTTGGCAAGACTAGTCTTTTTCAATGTTGATTTAATGAAGTAATGGATAGTAAAACAGAAAAAAAAGACACTTTCACTGAGAAGTAAACTTATGTTAATACCACAACAGTAATTTTAAAAAGCATTATTCATTAAAAAGCAGAATACTCTAACAATTTTTAAAATGTCACTAAAAAAAGCCCCCACTAACTACTGTAGTCAAAAGAGTCTGGTCTGGCAATTCACTACAAACTGGCTGTGTGGTGCCCTATTATTGTCATGGATCACATGTCATTTTGGTGAGCCTCAGGATGACTTGTGTTTTATGGAAAGAATAAGGAAAAAGCACATCTCCTTAAGCCTTCAGGGCAAACAGTAATGGTCCTCAGTTTAAAATAATTTTGAACAGTTGCTTGTCCATTTAAATGGCATGTATCTTTGCCTTTCTCATTCAGATTTCCTTGGGAAGCTCCATAGATCCAAGCTTGCCCTGAGCTGTTGCATCTCCAAACTCAAAGGGTTTTATTCAGTGAATCCAGATGTGCTTTTCAGTTATACAGCCAAAGAGGCTACTGATTAGGGAAGGCTGGGGCTGGGGGAGGAAAGACTACGTTGAGTGACATTCTTTTTTATCATTTTATAGACACTTCAATTCCTCGAGAGATGCACACTGCTAAGGTCTCCTTAATTACAGAAGTTTGATCAGTGGATTTATATACATGGAACATCTGAAGGAGAATTATGTTGCCAAAGAGCTAAGGGTAAGAATCCCTCTGTGCAATTTAACAGTTTTTCATTCCTCCATTTTAATGCCTCACAAATCATTGCATTTTTCTGCTTTAGCTCCTTCAAGGAGCCATCTCAATGCTACCAAGTGGATTAGCTCTCCAAAGGGCCTGTTCGATCCCTCCTGCTTATAGACAGAATCCATTACCTCCTTCCATGCGCATACCCTCCACTGGTTTGCAACCCAGGATACTTGCTCCACCCCTCAAAGTTGGGCTTCCTTACTGTCATCTCCAAACACCACAGTGATTAATGTCATCTCTTGACAGTCTCCAGTAACCTGGGTTTTTTCTGTGTGGGCCATATTTTTTAATAGAACATTTACTGCAATCATTAACAGACCAGTGCTGGGCAACTATTCTAGCTCAATCTTACTAGTATTGTTCCAGTTGATAATAATATGGATGTAATAAATCCATGGATGCATGCAGAGTTGTGGCCATTATGGTCCCAGGATATTAAGAGACAAGGTGGGTGAATTACAGGACTGGCAACAGATTCTGTTGGGCCCTGGGCAATGTGGGTGTGTGTGTAGGGGGGGTTGGCTCCAGGCCTCCCTGGAATGGGTGAGGCTGCACCTCCATCAGTCAACCCTCAGTTACACCAGACCAGTGGTGTGAGGCTCCAATGTGATTTAAAGGGTCCAGAGCCCCAGGCCCTTTTAAATTGCTAGGTCCTGGGGCAACTGTCCCCTTTGTCTTCCCCCTGTCAGCAGCCCTGGTGAGGTAAGATTTTTTTATCAGACCAACTTCTGTTGATGACAGAGACAAGCTTTTGAATTTATACAGAGAGCTCTTTAGGTTCTGAAAAGCGCTCTCTACAATTGAAAGCATCTCTCTCTCTCTCTCTCTCTCTCTCACCAACAGGAGTTGGTTCTATAAATTCATGAATATAGGTTAAAAGAACTAATCACTTCAAAACAAGTTATCTCCATAGTTAATGAGCAGTGAATTATAATTGACTCCGTCACTGACAAATTTCATAAATATATTCTAGGTGAATGAAATTATTCTCAGATTAATATAACACTAAAAGTCTCCAAGCCCCAATCACACACATATTTCCTACATTTGCCTCATTACAGGACGGCTATGTCCTTTAAGATGCAGAGATTAATGAGGCATTTTATGAGACTAATACATTTTAAATTTTAACACTGGAGTTAGCATCTATAACTGTATAATTATGCGTTCATTTAGACTTTTTTTAAAGATAACTAATCACAGGTGACTAGAACTGTGTGAAGAAAATTTGTTACTCCTGCTGTAGGGGGAACTAAATCATGCAGAAATTGAAACTATTTTCATTGTGACAGATAGTTCAGGCAAGATTAGTCAGTCATTGTTTCAGATATTATGCTTTTTTATTACCCATCTTTATTCAGGACTATTGTATTTGTAACATATTTCTACATACAGCAAATTAATTGTTGTGTAATGCGAAGCCCAACAAAGAATATCATTAATTCTTGCTATCCTGCAGTCTTGAGCAGCTGGTGAAATATATACCAATCATCCACAAGCTAGCTTCATGTTAACATGTATAACAAAGCCACAACCATTTCTGTTTGACAGGACTTTACTGTGCAGTAATAAATAAGGATAAATTATTGATGGTGATAACTACTAATATTATTATGACCTCAATTAAGTGCTTTTTTTCAGACACATTAGCAACAAAAGGTCTTGTCTCTGTGCATTGCTGTTTTGTCAACCCCCACTTAACATTAAAATCAAATTGATCAAACCTATTTGCCATTTCCCTGTGAGTGGGTAACCATAATGGGTAATCTATCAGCATGGTGCTCCCCCTAAAGCTATTAACACCTTTTGTTGTTTGCCTCAAGTTTCTAAACATGCTGAGAGGTTCAAAAAGGCAAACCCTACAATCTGTTAGGAGGATACAGACTTGCGACTTGTGGCACTCTTAATTATCATGCTTTTTAAACTCAACAGTTAAACACTGATATTTCCGACAGCATATCAGTCTTTATTTACTTACCAGGTTGTGAGACAGCAAAATTAAAGCTGATTAGCGAGATGGCACTACATTGCTTGATGCGGAGGTGAGTATAGTTGAAGGATGCCCTTTCCCCACAGCTCACTGCTTGACTTTAGTCACCAGGGTTGAGCTCACTCAGCAACAAGGCAAATAACTGCAGCTTAGAGTTTTTTGCCCTTTGGCAAATTGTGTTAGTTACATGGATACATGTGTCAAGTATGGATCAGTTGTTTGTTTGTCAGAGCGTTTTTATAAAAGGGCAGAGGGAGATAATTTCTTGGGACAGATTGTGCAGTGTGCTTACCGGGGAGCTATGGGATTACATTCATTAAAAAGTAAAGCGCTAATGATATAATAAGATGCAGACTAAATAAACTGGAGAACATAAAGGCCAAGCTCTATGTCAGCAAGGATGTCTCTCTTTTCATATTATCAGTTCAAGTTT